>ML682006.1:31496864-31541445 GCA_007922195.1 Podocnemis expansa
TTTTTACCCAAACAATAAAATTCTTCATTTCTAGGATATTCAAAAGTACCTGAACAAACAAGGAGTCTGGTGGCACTTTTAAAGACTAAAATTTATTTATCACATGAGCTTTTGTGAGAGAAAATCCCATGCGATAAATAAATTTGTTAGTTTTTAAAAGTGCCACAAGACTCCTTGTTTGTTTTGCTGACCTAGACTAACACAGCTATCCCTTTGGAACTTGTCATCACGAAGAGTACCTAAACTGGCCTTTGCTTTTCTCTAGGGGTAAGCATTTTTTCCATCAAAGCAGTGTTTTTAGTGACCAGCATACACTGTTACAATCAGGGACGCTTTTTTTTTTTTCCAGCATTACCCTTTTTTAGTGAATTGCCAGAAGAGCCAGCTAAATCTTTCTCAGGGAATTCTATATCTTTAGGTTATAATCAACACTGAACTCCACAGAACCTTCACTGCTAAAGACAGACATCAAATCTCTCATCTCAGTTCACTACATATGGCCCTTAGCTTCTTTTCCATCAAATCACTGATAATTTCTTCAGGATGCTTGTTCAGATGGGCAGTATTCCCATGTACCCCTTCTCAAATGTCTTCCATTTTCTCAATTGGGAATGTAAGAGGTTCTCTGGTTGATGAACATCATCACCTCTTTCCCAGCACAGCTAATTATTATGGTTCAGGGGAGGCATGTAGTCACCAGGGATGCCATCTACATTTCTGTTACATGGGAATGGAGATTCCTGTCTGGAAAAGTTTGAGGGACAGCTGTGCTAGTGGCTTCCTTCAAGTAGGTGGAGCCAAGGCAGTTCTAATATTGAACAGTTCTGTTACAAATTCCTATGGTTTAACCCCAGAGAGGACCTTTGGATCACCTAGCCTAGCCTCCTTGATAACATAAGTCTTAAATTTTTCTGTTGCCTTAATTTCAGCTTGATAATTTCTGTTTGGCTAAAAGCATCTTCTAGAAACTCCAAGTTTGATTCGAAGACACCAAGAAAATCCTGCACGTCTCCTAATAGTTGTTCTAATGGTTAATCACCCTCGTTGTCAAAGATGTGTGCTGTGTTAACATTTCTAATTTGAATTGGTCTGGCTTCAGCTTCCAGCCATTGGTTCTTGTTCTGCCTTTCTCTGGAGAGCCTTTTAGTATCTAGTATTTTCTTTTTGTCAATGTACCTATACAAGTAATAGTCACCTCTTCATCTTCTTTTGATAAGGTAAACAGAATGTGCTAAGTCTCTCACTGCAAGATATTTTCTGTAGCCCTCAAGTCATTTTTATTGCTCTCTTCTGCACCTTCTCCAATTTTTCAATATCTTTTTAAACTGTGGAGGCCAGAACTGCATAGAGTATTCTCTACGCTGAGGAAGAATTATGTCCCTGTCCCCCTGCTCACCGCTCTCTTCTTTCTATGTTCGTGGACTGCATTCGCTGTTTTTGCTACAACATCACACTGGGAAGCTCATGCTGAGTTTTGTCCATTATGACCTCTTGGTCCTTTTGGAGTCAATGCTTTAAACTCCAGCATACAGTCTCCCACAGACCAGCATTTCTTGTTCCCAGATGTATAACTGCATTTGGTGTTCAACATGTATTTTGTTCAAATGGGCACAGGCTACCAAACAATCCAGCTGGCTCTGTGCAATTGCCTTGTTCTTGTTATTCTTTACCACTTCACCAGTTTTTGTGTCATACACAAATTTTATCAGCAGTGATTTCTATCAGATCTTTGACAGTGTTGAATAGGTTCAGGCCTACTGTCTATCTCTGTGGAATTCCATTAGATTCTCCATTATGATTCCCCACTGACAATTATTTTTTGAGATCTGTCAGCTAGCAAGGTCTTAATCCATTTAACATCTGCCTTATTGATACTGTATAGTATTAAATTTTTAATTAGAATTTTATGTGGTACTAAGTAAAAAAAAGGCCTTGAAAAACCCTAAATCTCTTACATCCCTTCTGTTAATAGGCCAAACTTGTAATCTCATCAAAGAATGAAGTCAGGTTTGTTTGAGACCTGTTTTCCATAAACCCGTGTTTACTGGCATTAATTTTATTTGTGTTTTTTCATTCTTTATCAGGTGAATGTCATATCAGATTTTCCATTGTTTTGCCTGAGATTGGTAACAGGCTAATCAGCCTGTGTTTACCTCATCTGCTTGCTCTTTCTTAGTACAACATTTGTACAACATTTGTACTCCTCCATGCTTTTGGGATTTCCATGGCATTCCAAGGTTGGTTGATTGAAAATGAACATAAGTGGACTGAAATCTCCTCTTCCAACTCTTTTAAGACTCTTGGGCACTGATTAACTGATTTTAAAATGGGCCTACTGGTTTTAAAATTGTTCCAGCTAATGGATATTGTTTAACATCTTCATTGGTTAATAATGGTCTGGGAAGCGCTTAATGCACCTGTATAACAGGAGGGATGATTATCCTGCACCTTTCCAAACACAGGAAAGAAATATTCATTGAATGTTGCTGTTGCTGAGTCTGAAGGGGGAAGCACATATAGTTCAGCAAAACAAATGAGGAGTCTTGTGGCATTTCTGAAACTAACCAATTTATTTATCACATGAGCCTTTCATGGGAGAAAGTCCTACTTCAAGCACCTGATGAAGTGGGATTTTTCTCCCACAAAGGCTCATTAAATACATTTGTTAGTGTTTTAAAGTGCCACAAGACTCCTTGTTTGTTTTGTCTTTACAGAGTCATTATTAACTGTTTTATTGTAATGGAACATAGCATTGCTAGGACTTCATTTATTCCTAATGTACTAAAAAAATAAAAAAAGCCACCCTTATTGTGCTGTACCCTATGAGCAACTATTTTTTTTTCTTGATGCCTTTGGCTTCCCTGATTAATTTTTCTGTACTTTATCATTTCTAATTTATATTGATTTTTATCTGTACTCTCTTTTTTCCATCTGTTTTATATTGATTTTTAAATTTTTAGTTGGTGCCTTCACTTTGCCACTGACTAGGATTCTTTTAACCTGAGCTGTGTATTCTCTTCCTTGTAGAATTGTGGCTTTCTGGCCATCTAATAAAATTTGCTTAAAGAACTCCCAACCTTTGTTCACATTTTCTGTTTAATTCTTTTCCTCCCAATTAACTTCCTATAATTTTTCCTCAGTTTTGGGATATTAGCCTTTTTGAAGCACATAGAGATCTACATTCTGTTCTTTATTTGCCAGTAGTGAATATAATCAGATAATAATCACTGGTCCATATGCAGCCACCTACCTTCAGTTATTAATTTCTCCTTTTTAATCATAGTGCAATCCAAAACAGAGATCTTGTTGGGTGCAATAGTATATGGTTTAGGGCAATGGTTGCCAACCTGTGGCCTCCAGACCCCCAGGGGTCTGTGGTGCTGCTCTCCTCTGGGGCTGGAAGCCAGTTGTGGCCCCTATGATCCTGCCAAGGCTGGATCCCAGCAGGGGCGGGGGCCGCTGGTGGCTGGATGCTGCCCCTGCTTGCCGGCTGCTGAAGTTGGCAGAAGCGCGGCTTCCCTCCCCTGCAGGGGCTGCCTGCCGCCACTCCCCTGCATGGGCTGGTTGGGAGCTATGGCTGTGGCAGCCCCCTCTGTCCGGCAGGGGAATGGAGCCAGAGGCAGCTCCCAGGCAGGGGTGGCAAGCCATTGACGCGCACTGCAGCCACCACAGCTCCATTCTCCTGGTGGGAGTAGGGGCTGCTGTGACTATGGCCCCCTGCTCGGGAGTTGCCTGCAGCCCCATTCCCTGGCTGGGGAGAGGGGTCCCCCCGGGCAGGGGGCCATGGCTGCAGCAACCCCCACTCCCAGCAGGAGAGTGGGGCTGTGTCGGCTGCAGCGCACTGCTGTGGCTCACCAGCCCTGTCCAGGAGCTGCTGCGGGCCCATTCCATTGCCAGAGTGCAGAGGCTGCCGCAGCCATGGCCCTCTGCCGGGGTGGACCCTGCTCCCTGGCAGGAGAGTGGTACAGGGCACATTCTGACCCCCCCCCCGGTGGGCCAGATTCTGCTGCAGTGCGCTGCCACTCTTCAGCGACGGACAAGGGGTCCCTAAAACTTTTTTTTCTTCCTCAGGGGTCCCCAGCCTTATAAAGGTTGGGAACCCCTGGTTTAGAAAATTACCATCTGCAGTCTGAATACTGAGGAAGCTGAAAAGTACACTAGTGTTATGGTGAGCCAGTCTTCCATTGGGGAGAGATCATCCAGAGAGATCAAATTCTTTTGTGAGAGAGCTTTTATCCTCTCTTGGAGATTCCCTGTTTTTTTCTTTTTCTTTCCCCACTTCATCTTCTCTTCTCCTTTCCTCAGCTTCCTGACCCTTAAAATCTTTACAGGAGGCATTCTCCTTCACCAAAATCTACCCCTGTCCCTCTAACTCTTCAACTTCTAGTTCGTTCCTTCTTCCCATTCCCTCCACCTCCTCACCCCCAATTTTCTGCATTTTCCCTCTGCACTTCTTTCCTCATTGTCCTTCCCATTTACTGTTCTTCTCACTTGGTCCTCTTATTCTTCGTATCCTCTTTCCGTTGTAAATCCTATCCATTCTTCTCTTGGGGTTCTAAAACCTTCCTCATGTTGGTGACCTGATGGTCCAAAGGGAGCTTGAGGCCCATATTGCTTCCATCACAAAATGAGAGTGTTAGCTGTGCATCTTTCAAAAAGCTGAGGTAGTTGATGTGCTCTGAGCTGAGGGACAAAGGAAAGCGGGAATTCATAGCAAAGTTACTTGACTAGGTGCCTAGATGCTTCCAGGTTCTGCTGAAACCAAGACAAGAGACTTGTTCAGTTGGAAATAACTGGGACAATCCTGATGAAGTAGAAACTACAGTACTTTAGCACTCCAGGGAGGAAGGACCAAAGTTCTCAGCCTGGCAAGAGTCAGATTACATGGGCTGGAAATCTCTTGAAACAGTTCTAGCCCTTGAAGAAGGCTATTCTCAATCTAAGAAGGTAACCTGTATTTTGATCCCGGAAACTACTAATCAGGAAGTTAATTTGCATTTTGTTAAGCAGAGGTGGAATCCCATCTCTGTATAGTGTGTGTGTAGCACGCCCAAATGCCAGACTTGCATAATTCTTTCCCACCAATACTACTTTGGCTTGAGAGACTGAATGTGATATTTTCATATAAGCAATGACTGTATTTTCTACGGCGAGATTATGGAATAGTTTCCGAGACACTGATTTCTATGAAGTGATCCTCAGTGTAAAAAGGTCCAGAAGGGTAGTTGTGTTAGTCTGTATAAAGTGAAAACAATGAAAGTCCTGCAGCACCTTAAAGACTAACACATTTCTTCAGGCATAAACTTTCACGGACTGCACTTTGTCATGTGCATTAAGGTGCCACAGGACTTTCAGTGTGAAAAGGGTTGAGGTCTCCTGTGATAGATTTGACTACAAGTCATTCTTGTATCTTTTAGAGAGGTATGGCTCTACAGAAATTCAGGCTTAGCACTTAACTTTCTGGAGGTTATGAAACTGCATTCTACTGCAGCTCTTTAGATGAGTAGAGAAAGATTAGTCTGGTAAACCTGGAGCTGGTGTAAACTACGTGCTTAAATATCCGTATCATTTTCGTCTCCTGCTTTATACTCTGTGCTGTTCCAAATGGGTAGCTGTGTTAGACAAGCAAGGAGTCCTATGGCTTTCACCCATGAAAGCTTAGGTAAAAAATAAATTTATTAGTCACTGAAAGTGCCACAGGATTCCTTGCTTGTTGTTACTCTGTGCTCTGTTGCATGTCTGTCTGTTGCTTTCATCATTAGTTCAGGCCCGAGTGGTTTTTGTTTGTTGGGGTTTTTTTGCCCATAGTGTAAGTTCAAGATGAAATTCTCTGTCATAAATTCACATCAACAAAAACTGCTTTACCTTTCTAATTAGGAATTCAGGAAGGAGTGTTTTTTGCTCTGGTGTACAGAACTGAGTGTGCAAAGGGCAAGTGCTGTGATTAATTTGCTGTGATGTGTAGCTGGCATGTCCATTGTGCCTAGAGTTCAGGATGTGGTTGCAAATTGGGAATCCTGCTCACTTAGATTTTTTCAGTCTCTGAATTTCCTTGAGGTTACAGATTTCAGTCAATCCTTTTGTGTTGCAGTAATATAGATTTGTGGGGAGCTGCTTACTTTTTATTGCATTAGTGCTTTTGCATTATTGATCGGACACAAAACCCTTCTTTATTCTGCTTGCAGCTGCCTTCCAATATACACTTATATTTTGGTAATTATTAATTTAGAACTATAATCCTGAAAAAAAAATGGATAGATAGTAAGTCTCTTTTTTCTGGTTACAGCCAGTGGTGGTTATTTGGATATGCTTTTATCATACAGGGCATACAACTAGACAAACTCCTAAGAGAAGGCACTAAATGGAATGATAGTTTCTGTTCTTTGCGGCAGAATGGCAGTGATATATTCCATCAGATTCCTTTAATGTGTACCTCGGTCCTTAGCAATGACGTTTTCATTAGCGTCCTTCCCCACACAAATATGCATCCCTCCCAGCTGGTAGGCTCTGTGTCATAACCCTGAGAGGCTCTGTTACAGAGCTCTGATTGGTAGGCTCTGTTTATTCTGTGACCAGATTCTTCTAAAAGAAGGCAGGCCATAGCTGCCTGATCCTGATTGGCTGTCATTCTCTGACTCCCCCATTTTCCTTTCAGAGCACACACCAGGGAAAGCTCTGTGCTGAATCCTAACGCAGCCCAATTTACATCCATTCATGAATCCGTGACGTCAGCAAGCTTCTGTGTTTCTTTGCTATGGGCTGCAGGATTGTGTGGGTGGAATTTCCTTTAATTTTGCAAAGCTTTTTTATCTTCCATTTTTCTAAACCAAGAAAATAGACCATCATGTGTAGGAACTCTCCATCCTTGTGAGTATTTCACTGAATGCTTGTGGAGGAGTGCTGGGGGTGTGTGTGTAATGGCCAGTGTTCTCTTCTCAGAAGGGCAGATGGATGGTGCATTAGAGCTGTGGAGACACTGAAAACAATGATGCTGAGAGAGAGGCGGGGAGAGAAATCTGAAACCATATTTTAGTCAGAGTGAGTCTGAAGTCGACAACAGGTTTTTCTTTTGCTAGTCTGCACAAAAGATATGGATTTTGCTTTTATGATCTTGCATGTTGTTCCTTTCTTAGTGCTACCTATGCCTGTCTTTTAAAGACAGAAAGAAAGAATGAATTTCAGAGAGGAGTGGCCTTATAAAAAGACAGATATGGGAGTATTCAAGAACAACAGAAGAATTACGGAGGCAGAATAAGAAAAGCAAAGCTGGCCTTTTACCTGCTGGGCAGTTGTAATCTTTCCTTTCTGTGGGCTATTCAGGCAGATTTACTTTCATGTTATAGAAATGGATTATTTAAGGAGATGTTTCTAAGGGGATGAGAACTTGTATTGCAAGGTGAATATTTTGGCTGGAATTTTCTCCTTTTAAATAAAAGCTTTTAGCTGTTTGTTTCTTGTTTTGAACACATTCTTATGGCCAGAGTCTTTCATTCTTACACACATGGTGTAACACCTTATTTGAGAGAAGGCCTATTGCAGTCAATGGGGCTATTCGCTGAGGGGCTGGACTGTTATACTCTTTCTTACACTGAACAGTGCCTCATATAATGAATAATTCTGCTGGAACCAATGGAACTATGTTTGTGGTAAGGAACTAATTATTGAGAGTAAGGAAATCACAGTCTGACTCAGGATTTTTATATCAGTGGGAAAGGTGAACACTTGAAATTTTAGTTAGAAGAAAGTAGTGTCAGAACCATACCTTTGGACGAGCAAAGTTTGGCTGTGTTTAGTCCTTATGGTCTCTGGGGAAAGGTGAAGGGAAGAGCTTTATTATTTTTCTGAAGTGATACATTGAAATGAGAGCACCTGACTGTGTGGTGAACATCAAAAAATGAATACAACAAGAAAGAACATTGTCAGCTACATTTTGCAAACATAGGTACCTTTTCTCCACTGTCACTATAAATGCACAGCCAGGGATGTCCTGTGTGGTTGACTGGCAAATTGCAGTTGTTGAAAATAGCTTAATTTCATAATCTTTTGTTTTCATGGTAGCTTTGGGAACAAATTGTTCCTTTCCTTAGAATTTCCCCAACTATAAAACTTTCTAAGAGAGCCTGGAGATGCTTTTGGATCTCTCTATCTCTTTCTTTTTCTTTGACTTTTCAAAATATCGGTGGACAGTACTGCTCAATT
The DNA here is from genome assembly GCA_007922195.1 of Podocnemis expansa. NCBI lineage: Eukaryota > Metazoa > Chordata > Testudines > Podocnemididae > Podocnemis > Podocnemis expansa. Next base: position 31,505,064 of record ML682006.1, read on the forward strand.
TGAGAATCATCGGCTTTTTCTTAGTTCTTACCTGTTTGGATTCATTTTGGAGGGATGGGGTGGGGGTTGTTCATCTCACTTCTGATGGTTTGTTTTATAGTTCATATTGGACTTTAAGCCTCAGATCTGATGTGACCTATGATCTGGGATAGTCACTGTTGTCCCCCCCTCCCCACATGATAGGCTTCAACTTGCCACCGTTCTGATTAATTTTCCATTGAATTACTTGAATTATGAAGACAAGTTCTAAAGGGGTAGCTGTGTTAGTTGAGTTCAGCAAAACAAACAAGAAATCTGGTGGCATTTTTAAAAACTTAACAAATTTATTTATCACCTGCAGTTTTGTAGGAGAAAAGTCTGCCGAAGTGGGATTTTCCCCCACAAAAGCTCCTGTGGTAGATAAATTTTTTTATCATATCATTATTTATAGCATCAGATGTGTCTGAGACACTCTTAAAATTTAGGCAACCTCACCTAGAGCTTTGAAATATTTTCAGAATTTGTGGTTTTTGTGTTTTTTCTCGTGTGTCTTATTTTTGCTATTTTTGTTGTATGTTGAGATGGGTTGGCAAGTGGATGATCTTGTGTTTGTCTCCAGTGGGCTGGAAGAGTTAGGAAAGATTTATTTGTAAACTACTGTATAACTAAAGTGTATTTTATCGATTAAAACAACCCATACTGTCTAAAGTGTGGTTCTGCTCTAGATCACAGCAATGTGAAATGGATTGTGGTGTTCCATGTTTACAGCTCTGTGATTTTCATAGTAAATGCACTAAATCCACAGTGATCATGCGACAGGAGTTTGTTCAGTTTGGAGGGAGCTCACAAGTTCCAGGGGATTTATGCAGCTACTTTGAAATAGTGGAATCTAACAAATGGGAAAGAAACTCTTGAAGTGCAGCCACTGCCTAAGTGAAAAAAGGTGTTTACTGTGAGACATACAAACTTCTCTTGAGATCGTAGCAGGGTTCTTTCCATTTCTTACATCTCTAGTGTGATAGGCTGCTCATCAGATCCGGTCTGGTGTGCTGTTGTGACCCCCCCCCATCCCACTTCTGGACCCTGATTTGTGTCACTTTGCCAGGTGACCACTCACTCCTGAGTCAGTCCACTTCAGCCTCTCGTGTGCAATTGATCCCATGCTGTGGGTGTATGCCCTCTGGCTACTCAAGAGACAGTCCCCAAGCGAGCACCCCTGGCCCCAGATGCCACTGTGGGAGTCACTCTCTACAGAGACCCACTCTCAATCACCGTACACTTAAGTCCGTTCATTTAACAAAAATGGATGGTGCCTAGTCTTCTTCACTCTCACCCTCCAAAGATCACACAGCTTTAGATAAAACAACTGCTAGTTTATTGATCAAACCATAATTCTAAGTGAGAATGTGGCCAATCATGGCCGAAACATAATATAAATGAGTCAAGAGTTACCACAGAGAAATAAAAGGTAAAACATGCATGCTAACCTGATAGCTCTACCTAAACTGACCTCATAATCCAAGTTTATGTTCAGGGGGTTCTGCTGGTGATGTTTGTACAGTCAGTCTCTGCCTAAGGCCAGGAAGGGCCCAGATCTTGCCTGAAGTTGTTTCAAGATGGAGATTCCCAGGTAAAAGGCCCCAAATCCTCCCAAGTGTCTCCTTTTGTTTTCAGTCCCCCTCACTCCTCCCTGAGCTACCTCAATAAGCATATCTTTGTTGCCTTCTCCGGGTACCTGTTTGCTTCAGCTTTGGTTGTTTACATGTCGCTGGGCGAGACTTCTTTCTCCCCCCCCCCGCCCCCATGATGGAAAACACATTACACCTCTGCACGTGAGATTGTAGGAAACATGATATCCTAATCATGTAGAATAGTTTATGCGAATCCATAAAGAAACAGTGCATGTTGTAACCAGCAACAAATCATACAATCACAGTGAACAGGAAATCATATAGATTATAATCCCGGGTGCACAGATGTGCATTCTGTGATATGCAGTCTTAAAGATCTTGTAGGTCATGTTCTGCACTTCTGTCTACACTGTAGCTGGGTATATGCAGGTAGACAAACACATGCTGCGAGCCCTGCTCAGTTGAGTGTGCTAGAAGTAACAGTCTGTCCTTCACAGAAAGGCAGTGGCTCAGGCGGGCTACCAGAGTGCAGCAACCCCCAAGCCCTAGGTATGCTCTCCAGTGGCTAGCCCAAGCTGCTGCCTGCACAGCTGTGGCCACACTGCTCTTTTTAGTTCATGATCTTGAACAGAGCTAGAGTGCTCCTGTCTATCCAGGCAGAGATGCACAGTCCCAGCTGCACTGTAGACATAGCCTTAGTGACATTTGTGCTCTTTGTCAATGTCTGTGGGTTTGCAGTTGTAACTACCTGGAACTTTGTTGAAGAGTTCTCTAGATGGCTCTGCAGAGCCAAACAGCAGTAGGGTTTTTTTTTGGCCCTTTATAGTAAGGATGTGTGCCACACAGCAAGCTGGTCTATTAGTGAAAAAGATGCCACTTTTCAGTGTAAAGTGCACCTTAAATTAGAATGCCACATTTTGGGAGGATCTGTTTGGCTTAAAAGTGAGCTTGTCAGTTCTAATGGTTAAGACATCTCTACTATCTTGGTAGCACCAGCATGAGTAAAGCTATGGTGGTTTGAATTGTCTACTCTAAACCTTCCGCTCTCATGTCAGCAGCTGCCAGAGTGGTCTTGGAAGGCAAGCACAAAATGAGTTAAGAGCAGCAAGGGAGCGGGTGCTTGTGTGGTAGATTGGGGTGAGGATCTATCTCTTATGCATGGAATTAGGTTTGAGGAATGGGAGCCTCTGTCTTCCCATTCATGGAGCGGTGTGCTGCCCCCATGCAATCCACTGCTGTTGTATCTCCATGTCAAGAGCATGCCTCACCAGCCTGACAGCTCTACCATAGTAATGATGACAATGCTTAGCACTTATGTAGCCCTTCTCATCACAGCACGGGGTGGCAGCAACAGCCAAGGGATGGGCTAAAGAGAATCTAGTGTTCATAGAGATTTTCTTCCAGGGTGTTGTGTGGTCTGTATATCGCCAGAGATTAGGCTGGATGATTTGAGGGGTCTCCTTTCTGACTTTACAATCTCTGAAACATTATTTCTCTGCTTTTCAGGGATTTGAACCCTCTGTGGTAGTGGCGTAGTCTAGTGGATTTAAACATAGGATTGGGAATCAGCCTGTCCCAAATTTTAATCCAGTGTCTGATATGGTCTCAGTATGGGCTACTAAACTAGTCACCGTGTCTGAGTTTACATCAGGAAATTATACTCCCCTTCCTTCCAGAATTGTTGTAGGGATTTAAAATGTAAAATCCTAGTAGATACTGAGTATTATGATGGTAAACTACCTCCAGATGGAGTCCTTGTATGTTCCTTTCTATCGTCTGCTGCTGATTCCTCTTTGTGTGTGTGTCAACTCCCTCCTATGACCCACCCCAGAGGATTACACACAATCCGGTAATAATCATTCACATTGGTATAGCTGTTAGGTAGTGGAAATGCTTAACATTTACATAACTCTTTGAATGTCCAGTGCACCATTCATTAGTTAATGTCCACTCCAGAACTGAAATCAGACGCATAAGTGGATTTGTCTGAGGCTAGTCTGTTTGATGCCTTGCAAGAACCACTTTGATGACGACCATGACCCTTGTTCCACCTTCTGGTGAAGCCCAGGCCTTCACCTACACAGTTCCAGCATATGTTATCCAGTACATTATGCCACTGACCAAACATGCAGAGATCTTCCGGAATCAGGAGCAACACAGAGTATAAAATGGATACGAAATGAGTGATAAATCATATGGCTTGTCTTCCCTGTTAATACCAGGATCAATACATCACCTCTTTGGTCACATCCAGCTGATTGGTGGAAGACAGCTTTTGTAAGTTATAAGAGGAAGATATGTGATTGATTAGATACCATCATGTGAACTCCAAGAGGCTCCTTTGTTTCTACTCCAAAGCCCATTATAGCTTTACTATCATTTAAAAGTGATGGCTGCCCAGAAAGAGGTGGGGGAGGTGGGGGAATCCTTTTCAATTAAAAAAAGAGGGGGTAATCAAGGTTTTTGCTGGCATTGCCTTACGTCATACCAGGTAGGAGGGGAATGCATGTATAAAAGCTACATACGTAAGCTGGATCTGGATGAGCATCCCCTGACTTCTTAAATTGTGTTTGCATAGACACACCCACGCTGTCTAGGTGTACTGCAGATGGCACTGCATTGTGAAATGATCAATTTTGACTGGTTTGGGATTACAAATCACTCTAGTGTTTGAATGCAGGGGTACTTAAATTCTGTGATCCTTATTGTGCAAGTAATGGGCAGCAGAGCTGTGCTTCTGCCAGGTGGACTTAGCAACAGCAAGGGCCAGGTTCAATGTCTGAGAACTTCTTTTAACAACACCAGATAGAACCAGTCTGAGCCCCAGCTAGTAATCTGGGAAAATTAACCAACCACCACTCTTTGGTGTATCTGAGAGGCAGTACTTCCTGTCTCACAAGCACCAAGTCTGTGGGGAAAAACATGACAACTACATTCAGAAGCATCTGGCCATAAGTAAACATGACCTCATGGTTTGCTGGGAGTGTCCTTTTCCTCAGTTTCTCTTTTTGAGGTGGGAAAGCCCAATGAGTGAATGTCACTTTAACAAGTCATTGCTCTCTCCCGCTGCTTCACTAGCTCACAGTTGGCTGTCCTTCATTAGCAAAGACCCTGAATTTAGAGTGCACTCATAGGCCTCAGCTCACACCTGTGTGGGGGAAGTTGTCACTGCTTATGCTGCCACCTCTGGAACTGGTTCACACCACAGCAGCCTCTCTCAGATGTCAAGATCCAAGTTCGTGCCTCTTAACCTAGCACTTAATGATTTCAGCAGACTGTAGGGAACCACACAGATAGTGCAAAGGCCGATTCCCAGTTCATGGCCCTCACAAGAGCCTGAAAAAGATGCTTTGTTTTAAGTCCCTACTGTCTTAATAAATCAGTGATTGATTACTGCAAAATCAATAAAACATTGGTCAGATTTTCAAAAGACTCTAAATTGCAGTGTACAGTTTTGTGGTATAAATTTGCATATGCCAAACCCCATATTTGCATATGCCAAAAACTGCCACGTAGCTACTCAAATATGCATGTTCAGCTTCCATCTATACCTGTGACTGTATCATCTTGGAGAATCACTTGTGCAGCTCCCACTGAAATCAGTGAAAGGTATGTGTATATACCAGGGTGATTGGAGGCCCTGAGATTTGGGATTTTTGCCCCTGTACTAATAGTTAGAGGACTCTTTGAAAGTCTGATTCTTATTTGAGACATTTAATTAAAATGTTGTCGTCTTTTTCTAGTGAAACTATTGCAGTGAAACAATGCCTCCCAAAGAGCAGTTCTTGTATCATTTGTTAATTTAAGTACAAAGGCAAGAAAAGGTATGTTGGGGAGGAAAAAATCCATCCCCAATTCTGTTTTTCAAAGCACATAGACAATAATTGTGCCCCAAAAGGAAACTGGTAGCCTTGTGACTACATAGACTTCTCTGTCATGGAAATTAAAATACAAAATTGTACCAAGTGGGTCAGAAGCCATTGTACTGAATTCAGATTCTTTGATTCATTCCTTGAGGTTCCTGAAAATGCCATTTTATAGTGCCATCTTTAGAGCCGTTATTGTCCTTTAATTAATTCTTACAGTAGTACCCTGTGAGGAAGGAACAGTGTCTATTACAGTTGTTACAGGCAGGGAAACAGCTAAAAGGTATTTCCTATTGGCTAGTGCTGGAGTCCTGCTACATGATCATACGTCTTAGAGCAACAGCACTACCCTGGGAAGGGGAACATGGATGTAGCCTTGCCTGTGAATGTTTTCTTGATTTTGAAGTTGTAAACCATTTCGACTTAAACACTACAATAACTTTTTTGCATCAGACTGTGTGGGGAAAGGGCAGAAGAAGAGGGGAAGAGTAGTAGCGTATCCAAGACCACGCTAAGGTGTTAAAGGGGTTTTTAGTCAATAGAGACAGTGGAGAAAAGAGGAATAGAAAAGGCAGAGAAAGAGACTAATAGGCGGTCCTTAAATTATGACCCAACCCAGCTTCCAGTAGCAGTGCATGGTATGATGGAAGAGCAGACATTTATCTCTCACCAAAGGTGACCCCTTCTCTTTTCTTAAACAAGTACTTTAGAAGATACCTGTATTTTGGGACTATGATGAGTGTAAAAATAGTTATACAACATCATTTGTTTCCTTTAGTATTGGATTGTGCACTTCTAGGACAATGAGAAAGTAAAGCCCTGCCCAAAAAAAAAAAGTAAAATTTTGACAGATTCGTAGCACGGTTGGGAGAGGCATGTATTTGTACTGTGATATGATTCTACTTTGTATTTCACAAACTGCTCTGTGGAAAATACCCAGTAAGTGACTGACTAAGCATATATATTTATACCATGATATGCTTCTACTTGGTATTTCACAAGGTGCTCCCTGTATAAAAGGTGCTTGGATTAGTAGGTCATTTAGTACCCAGTCTAACTGCCCTTAGAATTGATGAAGAGTGTTCCATTCAGTACAGAGAGACCTGTATTAAGCCAAAGCCTGATTTATTCATAGAAATGAAGTTGGTTTTAGGTTTTCTTTAGTGCCAAAGAGGAGCATAATGCTACATTTTTTTTTTTCCAGATTCATTATTCAGATTTTCCTAACATTCTCTTACAATTTGTAATTAGCAGTTTGGGGTTCATTTCAGACTATATTATCCCAGGGTTTATGGAAAGTACAGCTCACTCTATACAGAAAGCCAGTGCAAGGCCTGGGCACCACTCTTAAATCCTATTCTGAGGGCTCGTTTGGGGCATGAGTAGCACATAATGAGCTATGTGTGGCCCCTCCATTCAGGGATGGATTTTCACTAGCGTGCATTGTAGTCTGTTATGAAATGCCATTTGCGCACTCATACGCTCATTTTCTTGGTACAAGTTCAGGCTGGAAGTGCAGATGAAGAGGTTTCTTGCTCAGCTATACAGTCACAATGCATTTTTAGTTATCGCTGATAGATTCTGTAGTACTGATTTAAATCACTGCTCACTTATTCCATTGATGTCCCAAGTAAATACTCCAGGGTTTCTCCGCTAGTCTGGACAGAGGTGAATTTATAGTAAATGAATAAACACTTCCTCCCGAATAGTCTCGATTTTGGATATACAGGAAGTTACTACACGTTAATATCTGCATATTTAGTGAATAGCTCAAAAATTATGATTTTGCCAACAAACGTTTAACCTACAAGCATTTTTATTTATAAATTCAAAATATTAATACATTTAAGTGCACTTCAGAAATATACTCCAATAAATACCATGATATTATGGGTCAAAATAATCTTGTTGTCTTTTGAAAACCACAAAATATCTCAGAATTCGATGCGCAACAGAGATGAATAGTACATTAAATCAGTTTCCAAAGTAGATGATTCTGTGATTCTAGATCTCTCTTGTATGGGAGATTTTTAAAAAGGATGTCAGCAGATTCTGATGTGGCTCTTCCCTCTGCCCATCAGGCAAAGATTTGTTAGTGGTCTTATGAGAATGTTAACACAGTGGCATTGCCAAAGATGTAAAACAAACACTGGGCTAGACCAAGCCCTTCCTGAGTACAGATACGAAGCTGAAAGTGGGCTGTAAGTCACTGTTGTGTCTATGAGCAGGGGAGTGCATGTCTATTGGAAGGGGTAGGGAGTAGAAAGAGCCCAGACTTTGTTTCCTCAGCACGCATGCCAACTGATGTAGTTATATAAGCACTCCTGGCAGCATACGTTGTGACAGGTGTAGAGGCAGTGAAATTTTCCCCTTCCCTGAAGCATCAGGGTGATTGCTCCCTTCTGAAGTCCCTTCTTGGTTTGCTCCAGAGACAGTGGGTTGCAACCAGTAATCTAATCCAGTGGTTCTCAACTTTCTGTGGGTTGTGATGTGCTGGGAGTGTGCACGACCCTGCTGGACACACCAGCCCCCTGCTCTCTGTGATATTCTTCCCTCTGTCTAGCAACAAAGTAATATGTCCTGAGACAGTGGTTAAGAACGGCTGCTGTAACCAACAATTGTTGTTTTTAACAAGGCAAAGTTGTGCTGTATAGGAAAAAAAGGCTCAGAATAGTACAGTGTGTTAAATGCAGATGTAATAATTATTAGCAGTTTCTTCCTCTGAGCTTGTAGACCATTTGTTAAGTCAGGAAAGAAAAAAGAGTCTGGTGTGGGGTTTTTTGTTGTTGTTGTTGTTTTTTGCAAAATTTGCCATGTTCCTTTCTCTGGTAGTTATTTTTATTTTTATTAAGACCCACAAGAAGACACCTATGTCATGATACTCACACAATGGCCATTTGAAACACAAACAAACATCAGTGAACTAGCAGAGACTGAATAAAATGGGAATGTGTAGAAGTGAAGAGAAATATACGTTCCTTACTACCCTTTGAGCAGTGTGTATTTCTTTAGAAGACTGAGAGATGAGCCATGCAACAGACATAACTTGTTTCAAACCAGAGGTGTGGAATGAGTGGCTAAAGCTAAGGAGCACTCAGATGATGCCCTGTCAGCATCCACTGCTGTTTACAGTGAAGGAATTTCTGACAGCTGCTGTGGCTTCATAGCTCAGGGGAAAGAGCAGTATTTTATGTCGGCAGGGCCCAAGCCAGCTGCAATAATTATTAGCAGTTTCTTCCCCTGAGCTATGGACCATTTGATAAGTCAGGAAAGAAAATAGACTCTGGTTTTCTTCTAATAATTTTTTGCAAAATTTGCTGTTTTCATTTCTCTGGTAATTACTTCTATTATTTTGATTAAGACCCACAGGAAGGCATAAACTCTGCTCAGAAATCAGCAAGCAGTCAAAGTAATTGAAAAGGCCCTTGTGTAATATGCACATGGGTAGATAAGTAGGCTACCACATTTAAGATCAGCTTCTGTTTCTGAGTGGATTGAGATGTAATCCCAAATCAGGAGCCCTGTAGTAATCTAATTTTGAGGGACTCACACATGAATCACAACAGAAGGGTCAGGTCAGAAAGAAAGACAGCCTCCTAGCCAGACGAAATTGGGTTGGGGCAGGCCATTTTAACCATTGGGGGTGGAGAAAGAGATGCCAAAATTTGGAGTGCAAGTTACTAGGGAGATAAAAATTTCTGGGTTGTTTTTTGGTTTTTTTTAATAAGAATTTTTTTATATTTAAATGATTTTTTCCTGTTAGTATTTATAAAATTAGATTTGAAATTAGAGTAACCTATATTAAGATATAACCTTACTATTATCTATTAAAATTTAAATTAGATCAAAAAAGTTAATATCAAGCAATGCATGTTTTGCTGATTAAAATTTTAAAGGGATGCGCTGCACTGATGGAAGTTTCTGGCTAAGCATCTTGAATGACATAGTTCACTGAAGGGCTAAATTGACATTTGACAGCACTAGCCTCTTCTGCAGGTGCACATGCATTTCTTTCACTTCATTTTATTCAAATAGTTCAATGCCATGTCTAGCTCATTTAAAGTTGAGAAGCCAATTGGGAGTTGTTAGCCCTGGGGAAGTCTGAAAAGCCCATCCTTGCAAAGTCAGCAGTTATTTCAGGAACACTTACAGTGCCCACCACCTTTGGGTATATCACCATCTTGATTGCCTTGCAGACCTCCACCCACACCCCTCGCACATCTGCTTGCCAACTCCAAACTGGTTGGCAGTGAGCCTGCAGCTAGCTGGGGCAGCAAGCTTCAAGACAGTTAGAACGGCAGGCTTCTGGACTGGCATGGCCACCTTTGTGCATGTGTTCTGGCTCAGAAGGGTGGAAGCAAGCTGATCTCAAACCTCCAGCAACAGCTGCTGCTTCATGCAAAACTTCTGGACCTACAGGTGCTCATCCAGAGTCCATGTGAATGTGTGTTGCCAGCTCTGCTCCAGAAGCTTCATTTCACTCATGGGGAATGGATGGTTATGGCAGGAGGTATGAGCAGCATCAGGAAGGCTGTGGCTGGCAAGGCAGTTCCTTTCTTCTAACCCTCACTCCCCCCGCCCCCCCCCCCCGACATGCTTATGGAAGGTCAGAGAGATTAAGGCTAAAGGAGGCAACCAGGTCATCTCGCATGAGCTCCTGTGTATGACAGGTCACCAACTTGCTCACACTAAACCCAACAGCCTAAATTAGACCAGAGCCTACAACCTAGAGGAAACTTGACTGTTGTGTGCCATGTACAGAGGGACTGCAGGGCCCTAGTGTCCATGGCCCCAGTGCTGGTAGGGAAATGGTTAAGTGAGAGAGACCCAGATAATCCTGGTGGGTGACTTCCACCAGCTGCTGCAAGGGAAGTTCCAAAGGGGCAGCCATGTTAGTCTAATTCAGTAAAAGAAACAAGGAGTCCTGTGGCACTTAAAGACTAACAAATTTATTTATTGCATGAGCTTTCGTGGGAGAAAATCCCACTTTGTCAGATGCTTTGAAGATGGGGGAACTTGCACTTCCCTACATTTATTTTCTCCCATTCTGTAAGTCATGGGAACAGGTCACACTGTAACTGCAAAGCAGAACAGTTGTCAAGATTCAAATACTGGGGAACAGCACACAGAGGAAGATGAGGTCAAATCACTTGTAATGAGAGAAAAATCCAGTGTTCCTATTAAGTCCAGTTTGTCAATGAATTTGATCTCAGCAACTTCTCCTTGAAGCCTTGATCTAAGTATTCATCTGTCTGAGCACCACAATTAGCAAATCGTTAATGGATTGATCAGGAAGACTGAAAGGCTGACCCACTGGTTTTAGAAGGTTGTGATTTTTGATGTTAGATTTGTGCCCATTTATTCTTTTGTGCAGATAATGTCCTGTTTGTCCAATATATAGGGCAGAGAGGCATGTCTGGCATATGATGGCATAAATCACATTGGTGGATGTGCAGGTGAATGAGCCTTTGATGGAGTAGCTGGTTTTACTAGGTCCTGTAATAGTGTCTTTTGTGCAGATATGTGGGAAAAGTTGTCAGCGTGGTTTGTTGCAGGGATATGTGCCTGCTTTAATGGCTCTGTTGTTAGGTCTATAGTTGTTGGTAAGTATCTGCTTAAGGTTGGGGGTCTGTCTGTAAGCAAGGAGAGGTCTGTCTCCCAAGGCTTGAGAGGGGGTGAGGGATCGTCTTGTAGAATAGGCTGTAGATCCCTGAGGATGTGCTGTAGAGGTCTGATTTGGGGGTTGTAGGTGATGACTAGAGGCATTCTGTTATTTTCTTTCTTGGGCTTCTCCTGTAGTAGTTGACTTTGGGGTACTCTCTTGCTTCTGTCAGTCTGTTTCTTTACTTCCACAGGTGGGTACTGTAGTTTTTAAGAATGCTTCATAGTGTCCCTATCTGAGGGACTAGAGCAAATGTGTTTATATCTTAGGGCTTGGCTGTAGACAGTGGACTATGTGTTTGTGTTTTGAATGAAAGCTCAAGGGATGTAGATAACCTATACCAACCAGTAGGTTTTCAATATAGGGTGGTGCTTATGTGTCCATCCCTAATTTGTACTGTAGTGTCCAGAAAGTTGATCTCCTGTGTGGAGTGATCCAGGCTAAGTTTAATAGCAGAGTGGAAACTGTTGAAATCTCTGTGGAAATCTTCAAGGGCATCCCTACTGTCGGTCCGTATGAAGATGTCATCAGTGTAGCTTAAGTAGAGGACAGGTGCTTTGGGATGAGACTTGAAATGGTGTTCTAAGTTGCCCATAAAAATGTTGGCACAGGGCTGGTGCTGGGGATTGTGCCCCCCCCCCCCGCAGCAGAGTGATGCTGGCGCAAATGAGTGACATCATCAGGGGAGCACCACAGTGCTGTCTCCTTTTGGCGACCCTCAAAATGCCGATGCCTTCCTGTTATGCAGGGGCTGCTTACTGCGTAGTGCCGGCCCTGTGTTGGTATATTGTGGGGCCATTTGGGTACCTAAAGGAGTGCTGCTGACTTGAAAGTATAAATTATCCTCAAATCTGAAATGGTTATAGGTGAATACAAAGTCCAGCCATGAGGTGTGCTGTGACATCATCTGGGATGGTTCTTCTAATAGCTTGTAATCCATCCTTGTGTAGGATGTTACAAGGGAACATGAACAATTCCAAAGGTCACTGCCAAACTGACCCTGGGGAAATCTTGTTCCTAGCTACATGCCATGATCAGTTATGTGAACAAGAACCATGTAGCAAAGCATCTGAGAAAGAGAGAACTCATTGCCACCCAATGTTCCCTCTAAGAGTTGGTGGCAGCTGAGCAACTCATGTGGCTTGCTGCGCTGCCCCTCCCCGTGGGCCCACTCCTGCCCCCCCAACGGCCCCCCCACCCCTGCGGGCCCGCTTCCGGCGGCTCCCCCGCCCCCGTGGGCCCAATCCCTGCCACACCTGCTCCTGAAGGCCCTCCTGTTCCCGCGGGCCTGTTCCCAGCTGCCCCCCCACCCCCGCTCCCGGCAGCCCCCCCATCCCCGCGGGCCTGCTCCTGGCTGCCCCCCTGCTCCCATTGGCCCACTCCCGGCTGCCCAGCAGCCCCCCTGCGCCCAGCCCCGCTCCCGGCCGCCTCCGCAGGCCCACTCCCGGCTGCCCAGCAGCCTCCCCGCCCCCACTCCCGGTGACCCCCAGAAACTTACCTTGTGGCTGGAGCCAGAGAAGCTCTAGGGAGCATGCCCAGATTTTCTGGGCATGCTCCGTTAGAGCTTCTCTGGGCGGGAGTTTTGAAAACTCCCTGCTCCACAGGAGCTCTAACCAGGGACTCTGGCTGCCGGCAGTGCGCTGGCGGCTGCGGCGGGCTGCGCTGCAGTGCGCCAGCGCAGCTTAGAGGGAACACTGTTGCCACCTCAGCGGTCTGGTCTACCTCATTGAATGTCCTATTTCCAGCTGAAACCCTGAAGCAAGAGCTTTTAGGAACGTCGAACATTAATAGGAAGAGCATGCAAGCAGCACTGCCTTATAGGGTCAAATTTGACTCTCTCTCTCTCAAAATTAATAAGTTGTGTCCTTGCACAGCTCCTACAGAGAGGCTGCCCAAGAGCCTTACTTTTCAAATGGTTAGAAACCTTCATCTGGTTTCCAGCCTGAATTTGTTCATAGCCTGTTTATAACCATTTGTTGTTATGCCAGCATTGTCCTTTAGCTTCAATAGCTCTTCACTGTCCTTGATATTTACCCATTCCAGCTAACCCTCTCCACCACATTCTTGCCCTGTATTTATGAAAAGCAGTCATTATCCTTTTTCACCTATTTTTGCAAGACCAGTCAAACCAAGTTATTAAGTTTCTTCTCATAAGGTAAGCATTCCATTCCCCTGATCATCCTCATAGTCCTTTTCTACATCTGTTTCAGTTTGGCTTCATCATTCTTGAGCATGGGTGACCAGAATTATACTTGGTATTTCAAATGAGATTTTACTGGTGCCTGCTCTGTTGGTATGAATACTTCCCTGTCTCTGCTGGAAATACCTTGCTTGTTACGTCTTAAGATCATGTTTGCCTTTTTTCACAGACATATCACACTGAACCCAAGTCTCCTTTGCAGCTGCTTCAAATGGATGGCTCAAGCTTGTAGCAGAAATCCTTATTAGACCCTCAGCACATGACCTTGCACTTTGTACTATGTTATCTCATTTCTGTCACTCCAGTCTTCAGGCTCTTCCTATAGAAGTATTCCAGTCCTCCTCTGTATTGATAAAGCTTGGTTCCCAGTTGTATATGTAAGGACTTCCACTAGTAACCTTCCTGTAGTCCAGTGGTTCCACTTTCAGCACACCCTGTTGCCTTCTCCACCATTAGTCAGTTCGTTATCCACTTTCCAATTCTTGTACTGATTTCCGTTTTCTCTCATTTAATAGTTTCTCCTGTGGTTCCCTGTCAAATGCTTTACTGAAGTCTATGTATATTAAATCTACTGCACTTCCCTTAGCTAAACAGTCCGTTATTTTCTCAAAGAAGGAAGTCATGTTAGTTTGGCACGATCTACATTTGTTTAAAGCAAGTTGCATTCCAACTCTTTTACCCCTATGAATTTAGTTACTCATTCCCAATGTGATCTAAACCCTTGCATACTGCTGAAGTTGGATTAACAGGTCTGTCATTGTCTGGATCACTCCCCCCACCATGTCTTGTATATAGATAAGATGTTGGCTGTTCTCCAATCACATGGTACTAACCCAAATACATCTAGATGTATTAAAAATTCTCACTACTAGAATAGAAATCGCATGCGCCAGTTCTTTCAGTGTTCTGGGATAGAAGTTATCACACTTACACACTCAGTTGTAGTGTATTATGCTCTGAGGTTTGGGGTTGTTTTTTTTCCCCCAACTAAGATATGGTAACTTTCTTCTCTAGAAGCATATCCATCAGCCATGCTGCCACATGCTCCTTATTGAAAATCAAGGCAAAGTATTCATTTTACTTCTGGGGCCATACCTGGATTGTCTTTACTCTCCTTCCCATCTGTAATACATAGCAACCCGATCTTATTCTTCCTTATTCTCTTTTTATAAAACCTCTTCCTGTATTTTAATTTCCTTGGCAAGAGCTGATTCAGCTTGACTTTTAGCAATTCTCACTTCATTCCTACATTTTCTGCCCTCCATGATGTAGCTTTCTTTGCTGACCAAACCTTTCCCCCATTCTGAATAGACTCCCTATCTACTCTTGGTAACCTTTTTTGAAGTGGTGGTTCATCCAGGTGGGTCTGTAGCATTCCTCTGTGCATCTTTTTTTCCTTTTTACTTGTTCATATGTCAGAGTTTTGTACAGTTGATATGAAGAAATTCCACACCTCCGCATTTATGTCCTTGAACTCTTCAGTCCAGTTGGGTTTTTTTTTTTAACTAATATCCCAAAGTCTGCCCTTTTGAACTGAAATCTCATAGTAGTTGACCTGGTGGTTTTGATTATCCTTCCATTTAATTTAAACTCAATCAATTCATGGTCACTTGATCAGAAGTAATTGCCTACAACCAGCACTTCTCTGGTGTTCTTACTGCTTACCAAAGCAAGTCTAAAATTGCATCAGCTCCAAAATCTCTGCCAGAATGTTCACCAGTGTCTCATGGATGCTGTGCCTGACTCTAAAATAGGCCTGACACAGTGAGCTGGAGCGTCAGGATCCCTGTTGATGATTGTGGCTACTGGAGCCTGCACTTTTGAAAATGGCTTATCTGGATGTTTTGGTGGGCTCAGACCATCTCCTGTCAAGTCATGAAGTATGGACACACAAGGTCCCTCACAGTCCACTCTGAACCAAGCCTTAGAGTGGCCACAGCTGGTGAGGTTGCCAGGAACCCTGGGATAAGCTGGGGTATACCCCGAGAAACAGAAAGTCTGACTTGAGTCAGGGTAGTGCAGTATGGACACATTTAACAGCTTTGAGACATCCTTGCTTATTGTGCAGTGTCACATGTGAATGCTAAAATACAAGCTTGAACACTGAATTTGCAAGCCTAGATTCTGCAGACACAGTCTTACTGTGCAGTGTGGTTGCAGAGCATTTCGTTGTGGTCACATAAGACATTTACCTGACTGAACTGTACATTCAGAACAGATCATTACTTTGAGTCCTTTTATAATCCCAAACCCTCAGATGTTTGGCTTCAGTGTGTGTGTCTGCTGTTAAAAGTGTCTCTTTGTGCATATGTGAGAAGCGCATTTATGAGTTGGAAGCCTCCAGAGCAAAGATGGAATTTGACTGTTTAGCTGTGGGTCGTTCCTCTGAATTCCTGGGGTTTTTCCCAGGTGTGGATTATGAGACAGAATCAGCCACTCTTTGATACCCTTTTGACTGAACTAACTGCCTTTTCTAGTGCTTGTAAACTAGTGTGCTGAGACCAGTGATGTCAGGGTGGACTCTTACATGAACAATGATGCATTTTTTGTTTCCTTTATTCAGGACTGCTAACTTGTAATGGTGTGAAGATAGAAAAATGTTTTGCATGCACATAATAATTTAAAGCAGCTTGTGATCATACAAAATTATGCTGTACTTCAGAAATTCCCTTGTAGGTTTAAAATACCTTCTTTTGTAGCTACAGAGAATAAACATAATCCAAAAGAGATTAGCTCAAATCCAAGGTTTTTCCTTGCAACCTGCTGCTGCAGTAGCATTCAGTGAAATCTGAATAGTTTACTTTAAGTACCGACCTAATCTCCCCACACAACATACATAGCTCAGCACTTTTGACTTGAGGACTGTTTTCTGCAGAGGCATTGTTAAGTTTGAAGATGAGAACAACCCCTGACCAGGTTGCTTATTAAATTATTCAGAATACCTTAACCAATGATGATACCGTATGTTTGGCTGTAAAGTCAGGTTCTATGTGTTTGCAGAGGGCATATTGGTATTTTTAACAACATAGCCCAGTATGTTGTGTATTGAGATAGACGAGAATAAAAGAAACGTACAGGTTTTCAGATCTAAGCCTGGCTAAACCAAACTTGTATTTTTTCTTCCTTGTATCTTAATGTCAGTGACTCTAGAGATGTTAGTGTGGTTCTTGCTAAAGAAGTTCTTTTCCAGGATGCTGTCTTCTAAATCCTCTTTCTCATGACACACAGATTATTACTGGGTTGCTCAATAGCATTAGTATACTTCTTGTGTAGGAGTAAGATGTACATTTTTGTACCTTTTATTTACTCATTATGAGGCTGCCATTGCAGTTCCCAGTTCAGACTGAGTGATTTTTAGTTTTACAGCAGGGATTCAGACCCTTTGATTATAGATAAAGAGGACAGCATATCCTCCCCAAAATTTATAGCACTCCTTCTTGAAGGATAGGTTTAATTTTCTGAGCATTTACAAGCAAATCCATTGTTATTTAGTATTTAAAATGAAAGACTCTATGATATAGCAGAGAAACTGCTAGCCAGTACAGCAGGCACTCGCCAGGAGTCGGCAACCTTTGTTCATCCCTGAGCCAGTCCCGCCTCCCTGACTCTCAACCAATGTTGGTGGTTAGTGCTGCTGAAAAAAGTGGCTGCCACCTGAAAAATTCAGTGACACCTATGGCTGAGGTGGGGGTAGGGGGGATGGGGGTTTGTTGGTTCACAGGCGCAGCATCAAAAGGAGCCCCCCAGAGCAGCTTTCAGCAGCAAGAGCGGCAATTTCAATAGCTTTGCAGAGGGCACTGTGTGCCTCTTCAAATGAGCTTGCGTGCCAGTCTTGGTTTGCATGCAGGAGGTTGTCAGCCCTTGAACTACAAAAACAGCACCCCAAACTGAACAAACTGGTAGGAAGTAACCCAGGACGCTGAATTCAGACTCCCTGCTTAGAGGGCTGCCCCAGTTCAGGGAATCTGGGATTGACACACACAGGGTCTTGGGCTGGGACCTAGTGAAAAGGAAGTGCCTGGTTCCCCTACTTACCAGCTGGTCTCAAAGATTGAGGCCCCTCAACCAAATGAGAGAAGACAGGACCCAAAAGCCATGTGCTCTAACTGCTAGGGCCATCTGGCCCTCCAAGCCTGGCACTGTCTACATGTATAATGTGGCAGGGCTAGCTGAATCCAAGGGCTCTCTTTAACCCTTGCTGTGTTGGCTGGCAGTTTCTTTGCTTCATCGTGGTGTTATTTAAGAAGTTAAACATGTCGTGTTAGCCTAACAACTTTAAAAAAAAATGGAATCACTATAGTACGGTAAACCATTGTATGCCACTGGAACACAGTTCTTTAGAAAAAAATGAATTTGAACTTTTTATGAACATAGTAAGCCTTCCCAGAATGTCTCCTTTTTGAAAGACACCTGGAGACAGAGGCAAAATCTTGGTGCTGTTGAAGTTACTAGGCATTTTGCTGTTAATGTCATGGGACCAGGGTTTCACTCAACAACGTAAAGCACCATCTCCCGATCCAGGAGTACTAACAGACGAGAGCAAGGGTGATCTTGTATGTGAACTCTCATTCTCAAAGGGTTTAAGGTTTTGTATTTTTTTAAAAGCCATTAAAGCAGGGGTTGGCTTACCCTAGCTGTAGCCATGACTTAGTAAGTCGTGTGGCACTTTAAGACTAACAGATTTATTTTTCGCATGAGCTTTCATGGGAGAAAATCCCACTTCGTCAGATGCTTTGAAGATGGGTGAACTCACAGAATGGAATAAAAAGGAATGCAAGGGGGTGTAAAACATAGGATCAGGTCATACAGTAACAGCAAATCAGAGCAGTTGTTAGGTTCAAACCATGGGAAGCCTGAAGTCAGACTACCTTTTGTAATGGGAAAGTCATCAGCAGATACGCAAAGTATTTTATGTGCCTTGTGTATCTGCCATCAACTGCCACTGAAAAGTTCTTTCAGTATAGACTAGGGCTCAGAAGCAAAGTAGCACAGGAGATGGTTTGTGCTGTATTTGCAACCAACAGCTCTCCTCCTCATAGACTCAACTTCCACAAGTCAAGAAAATGGAAAAGCCTCAGCCAGGCTTTACTCCATCAGCTTTTGAATTTTAAAGACAATGGGACATTTGCTCCTAAACGATTAAAGCATTTTGCAGACCCCACCATTAGTTGCCTGAAAATGTGAGATTGTGTCCATAAAGAAGTTCACAATAACTCTGTTAATGTGTTAAGCCACTAAATGTTCATTAACAGTGAAGCAATTGTTTTCAACTGACAAAGGTTTTATGCCATGGTGAGAGAAACTTTTAACAAAATTTTATCTTTTGATGCTATAAATATGGAGTTAATGAGTCTGGTGAGTAACATCCCTGCTCAAGTGTTTGTAGGCTTAGGAACTTTATTTTCAATGGTCTGGTTTTTGGATAGAGTAGTTTTGTAAAATACAGATTAAATATCCATACCACCTTGTCATGAAGTCCATTCACTGCATGTGGTGTCTCCTTCTATCAGCTCTGCAGATCAGCTCTTGCTAGTTGTTGCTGTCTACACTGATCTCCTGCCCAGAGGCTTTCTCACAAGCAGCCAAGGTGTGTATGGTTCTGTCCTTTGCTCCTATTTGCTTGGGCTTTCACTTACCAATCTGGCTTGGTAGGTAGAAGTGGAGGGTCTTTCTGGGTTTGCCAGCAAAGCTCTCTCCTTCCAGGGAGGACTGTGGATTGCTTCCTAACAGCTCTTTGCTGCTCGTAGGTCCTGGGCTTTATATAAGTCCCTCCTGTTCATGCCCAGCTGAGCCCATGTCCTACTAGTGGCCTGCTCCCTGTCACTTCCTTCAGGTGCAATCTGGGCAGTTAATTGACCTGCCCAGCCCTTTAACTCCTCCAGCATTTGTGTGGGATGAAACACCCCATCACAAAATTATAGTGTTAAAAAACAAAACAAAGAAAACTCACCTGTATATATTAAGGTAATTATTCATCAGTTCTTACTGATTTTTAATTTTATGTTGTAATAGCACAGATTTTCAAATGTTTTACAAAACCTCTACCTGGCTCATGTAAAAGATCTATAAGAAAAAAGATTTTAAATCAACTGGGTGAATTAATAAGTTACAAACATTCAGACTGAGACATGTGTCAAAGACTTACTGGAGTTACTTTAGGTTTAAATTTTCAAACCTGAGATCTGAATCTGGCCCCAAGAGACTTCATGATTATTTTCAAAGTTACAGGCTGTGAAGTAAGAAGGTACCAATATAATCGTCTACTCTGATCACTTACCCACTCCTGTAATGAAGCTCTAAGTTAACCTATGACTGAGTTCTTAAAGTCATCAAATCAAGAGACTCCACCAAGAAGTGAGCTGAGCCACATGCTACAGAGAAAGCAAACCTTCCCTCCCCATGAGCCTTTACCAATCTGCCCTGGGGGGAAATTCCTTCCCAACCGCCGAAATGGCGATTAGTTAAACCCTGAACATATGGGCAAGACTCACTGGCCAGACATCCAAAAAAAAAAATCTCTGTAATAACTCAGAACCCAGCCCACTGCATCAGACATCCCATCACAGGCCATTGGCTTATCTACCACCAATAGTCAAAGACCAGTAAATTGCCAAACTAAGCTGTCCCATCATACCATCTCCTCCATAAATTTATCAAGATCAGTTTTGAAACCAGCTAGGATTTTTGCCCCCACTGTTCCCCTTGAAGGACTGTTCCAGGACTTTACTCCTATGATGGTTAGAAAACTGCATCTAATTTCAAGTCTAATTTTCCTGATAGTCAGTTTTATATCCATTTGTTCCTGTGGCCACATTGGTACTGAACTTAAATAGTTACTCTCCCTCCCTAATACATATTTGTCCCTCTGATATAGAGAGCAATCATATCTTCTCTCAGCCTTCTTTTGCTTAGTTTAAACAAGCCAAAGTCTTTGAGCTGCCTCTCATAAGGCAGGTTTTCCATTCCTTGGATCATCTTTGTAACCATTCTCTGTCCCTGTTCCAGTTTTAATTTCTTTCTTAAACATGGGGGACCCAAACTGCACACAGTATGAGGTCTCTCTAGCACAGTGGTTTTCAAACTTAGGGTCAGAACCCAGGACTGGGTCACAGACTCTCAGGTACTGGGTCTTAGCACTGCCTGCTGCCATCACCAGAAGACTGGGACGCATTGCTTAAAGATGTAATTGTTGAGTCATGGGCATAAATGATTTTTTTTTTTTTAACTGGGTCCTGAGGAAAGATATTTGAAAACCATTCCTCTAGCATCTTGCATAATGGCACTAACTCTCTCTCTCTCTCTCTCTCTCTCCCCCCCCCCCCCCCTGGAAATGCCTTGTCTGATGCATCCTAGACTATATTAGCTTCTTTCACATGGTCATCCTGTGATCAACCAATATGCCCAGATCCTTTTCCTGCATCACTTCCAGCTGATGCACCCCCAGCTTATAGGAAGAATTCTTGTTCTTAGTTTCTTACTGAAACCCTTTCAAAAACAATTTATTTAAAGAGACTAAAGACTATAGAAGCTGGTAAATACACAGAATATTAGAAGAACACATTTGAGAATCCCAAATGGCAAAGAATTTATGGGGAATTAAATCCCTAAATGCCTCATAAGATGTGATCTTGTTTACATTGAAAAAAAACTATAGGCTATGAGAAGTCTTTGAGAGTACAGATACCAGCAGTTCTGTCACTAGTGTCTAGTATAACCAGGGGACAGGGAAAGGGTGTTGAAGGCAGCCAAAACAGCTGAGATTATGATATATAATCCCTGTAAAATTCAGCTTCATCACTTATTTAAGGTGAAGGACATGCTTAAAGAAAATAATTTGTTCCCATGAAATGAGATTTTGCAAGGCGGAGAGCAAAATCTTCATGTAGTTCCCAGCAAAAGTGAGAGTGGCATATTGTGCCATAGGACACGTCTTCTAGATCAGTACAGCTGCAGGATTATGGAAAGGCTAAAGCGTCATGGCAGGTGCCATCAGCCCTGCTCAGTGTGGTGCATAATGACAGATAACACCCCAACAATCTCTAGTCTGGGCCAGATGTCTTGCTTCATAAATGCAACCATATTAAGTTGTTTGGTAAGTTCAGGGTACTATCAGTTGTAGAAGTTACATCAGTTATGTAGTTGTTGGGTCATCACAGGCTGTGAGATGATACTTGCCAGAAGTCTACTTATGCATATAACATCTTGTTGTGCTGTGTTGTACTTTCCAGAAAACCAAAGAGTAATGAATTTAAACATAACCTGTTTCTCAGAGACATTGCCTTTCCAGATCAGGCCAGTATTCATCAAGTCCAGTATACTGTGTTTGACAGCAGCTGGAATCATTAATTTCTGAGTTCAAGAAACACGGTCAGATATGCTGTATGTATAAAGGGCTGCATTGTCTCTAATGTAGGAATAACCAGTGTATCGCTGAAGGGTCATGGGCCAGGATCTGTTGAGCTTAAGGGAGAAGAAGTTTTCTGTGTTTCCTGTAAAGGTGTGAGTCAGTATAGCTTCCTGTCTCTGACCGGACGTAAACCTAAGTGAGCCCTCTATTTCCACTACCTGACTCAGATAGCGTCACGCTTATTTTCAAGATAGTGACACTGGCTGCCCCCTACAGGCTCATTGGCATTGCATCACTGAGCAGATGAGACAAGTTTTCCCAGTTCATGCAGCACCTTAGTTCTTTTTCTTCCAAACATTGCATGAAAAGATCACTGGATAGTTTTTCTGGGTGCTGCAGTGTGATGGGTTTCCCGTTCCGTGTACATTCATTTGGTGATGATTTCAATCAGCCCCCCGCCCCCATGTGATTCCATGAACACTTCCAGAAATTAACAAGCAGGTATAGCCAGTAAATTACAGCAGAGGAAGTGCCTTAAATTTGTCTCATGAAATTCTGTTCAAGCCCAAATGAAGGTTGAACTTTAGGAAATTGTAATTTCCTTTCTCTTGCTTTCATTGTTAATAAAATTTTGGGAGCCTCATAATATTCTAACTAAACTTGAGGTCATCCAAGGTCATGTCCATGTTGCTGCCATCATCACACAGCAAATTGTGCTGGAAAACTTGGGAAGAGCCTCTCTGGGAGAGAGAGAAAATGAAATGGACTCTTCCTGGCCATCTCCCCAAAGCAAAAGATGCCCCACTCCAGGCCCCTCCCTCTGCCCTGGTTGGGATGATAACTGTCCCCTGCTGTAGGCAGTGTAGTTAGTCCTATGGCTTAGGCTGTGCAGAGGGTTCAGAGTTCAAACCCTGCTGATGTTGCATGATGGGGTTGTTAAAGGTGCCAGAAACAGAACAGGCCCCAGCAAATGTTCCACACATTTGGGCTCTAGCCCCAAACACTGGGGTGGCTAAGTGTGTGGGGCATTAAAGCCTCTCCCCCTTGCTAAAATGCCACTGGTACTTTCAGTGAAAGTCCAGGCTGCAGAGGGTCTGCCACCGCAGACACTTGTAGCGATGGTCCTGGATGGACGACACCTCTCCCCCCGTCACAGACTGAAAAAAAGCTGCATGCTCCTGAGGGCACCAATGGCTTTTTTTTTTGTCTCTTTTCTTTGAGTGTCAGGGGTCCTTCTCCCCCCGCTAGTACCGCAGCACAGTTAGGCACCAGGCTACAATTTCCAGGCACCATGGCAACCAGGCATCCAGTTTTGTCAAGCCATGAAATAAAATTTATTTTTACGTTTTTCCTTCAAAAAAAAACCCTTAGGAAATGACCCCTCTTTCTGTCTTTCTTTCTGTCTTTCTTTCAGAAATTATTTAGGTTGCAAAGTCAAGACCTGAAAGTTAGGAAATGCCTGTACAATCTTAATTCAGGTTGCCTGTGCAACCTTAATTCAGCTCCCTGAATATATGCATTATGATAGTCTTTAATTACATGGTTATATATATATATATATATACTTGGTTTTTTTTTTAAACTTCCAAGTACGTGACTGAATTTTAATAGCATTGTGTTAGTGTTTGCTTTATATAAAATTGTGTGTATTTAAAGAAAGCAGGGAATGGCAGCAAAAAACTCCAGGCTTTTGGACTTATTTTATCTGTGCAATGTGCTGCTCTTTCAAAGGAGAATAGAAATTAAGTGCGGCAGTGAAAATTTTTGAGCATCCTACCGTTAGCTGTCTAAGACCTTAGTTAGGTTTAAAAATTTTAAATTTTTTAAATTGTAAAAAATTAGAAGTACAGAACACCAGCACCTCCCATTGAGGTTTGTGGTATCCAACCTCCTCCATTTCTTCCTTTCAGTGGTTGTTTTCAGATGTCAGGACTTTTGTTCTTTGCCCAGAGAAACTTATTAATTTAAAAACAAACTCACTCCTGTTGACATATGGAAATCATGGGGAGCCTTTCCATTAATTTCAATGAGATTTGGCTTGGGCCCTTGTGGGAATGGGAGAAGCATTTTGTCTCCGAATAGAGTTTGATGGTGGGTTGTCTGCATCAAATGGGGAAACTACATTTTGTTTTCTGTGTTGAACTGAACTCATGTCTAACTCCACCTGTTCCAAGTTTAATGAATTGCATTCCCAGTAACTTCCCTTCTCCAGAATGTACTTGACACCTCCATTGGGTGATCAGAATTTAAAAGCCACCACAGAGTAGTCTGGTCCATCAGCTTTAAATGGCTGTCCATTACTAGTTCACCTCCATGGAACCAAGGGGAGCTCTGACTGCGGTTGGAGTACTGCATCTCCAGGGGAGCACATGGGAAGGAGAAGGAGACTCTTTTAAAAAAAGGTGTGCTGTTCTGGGCATTATCAGGTCATCTCCAAAAAAGGAGCACACAATGCAAATACCATAGAGGAGTGATTTAGGAAAAGAAATGTTTATTTCTTATCCAATTTTTTTTTCCAGGTGCTGGGGCCATTTGTTGCATCTGAACTGTGTAACATTAATTCTCTAAGCACCGTCTTGAACTACCTGCTTCATGCACACCCACGGCACCATGGCCAATCCTCAGGAGCACCTGAGCTGGCCTTCCTCCACAAACCTGATCACCACGACTTTTAATGAAGACAGAGACTTCAGTGAGGTACATGGTGATCATGCACCCACTGGAAACCACCCTTCACCTGAGATCATAGAGGATGTGCGAGAGAAGGGAGATCTAATAGAAAGCGTGGGCAGTCCAGTCACCACAGCAGTGTTGACCAGCATCAGTGAGGACTCCAGGGACCAGTTTGAGAACAGTGTGCTGCAGTTGAGAGAACAGGATGAAACTGAGACAGCTGTTCCTCAGGGTAACAGTAACATGATGGATGGAGAGAGTAACGGTGGAACAGAAGACATTAAAATCCAGTTCAGCAGATCAGGCAGTGGGAGTGGTGGGTTTCTTGAGGGACTTTTTGGCTGTTTAAGGCCTGTATGGAACATCATAGGGAAAGCATACTCCACTGACTACAAACTGCAGCAACAAGGTAAGCCTGAAGTGCAGACATGCTCCCAGTGTCTGTCTTCTTTTCTTTATTTCTTTTAAAGAGAAGTTTGTGAATATAAGGATGCTAAACACTTGCCACATGACCTGTCAGTCAGTCAGTCAGTCATGCAAGCACAGAATTGTATAAGCTAGAGCTGTAAAAGACCATTGACATGATTCTAGTCCATCCGTTCTAGGAGGTGACCAACTCTGAAGTTGAGACAATTATTTAGTTTAATTAGGAGTAAAGAAAGCCATGGGGAAGCTCAAGGACATAATCAAGCTACGTGGTTGGACAAAAAGTAGCAGATGAAAAGTAATGTTGACAAATGTAAAGTAATGTTGAATGAAAGAATAGTTGGAACTGTTTATACACCTTTCACCATACAATTTTTAATGCAGGCTTTTCCCATACTGTAAGTATTAACTAGTGTTGTATCCAGTGTGGTTCTAATGCCTAAATACTGGGGCTTCCATAACTTTCCTGTGAGAATATTCCATAGGCTCAGATATCTTGTTGTCAGAAAGACTTTCACCATTTAACATTTCACTGTACTCCTTCCTGTTATCTCTCCACCCCACAACACTGAAGACATTTTCTACAGTCTCATTGCTTACACTTTTCATATCTTTGTGGACATCCGTTATGGCCAGCATCCTTTAATTCTGATAGAAAAGATCAGAAGAGAGAGAGGTGGTGTGAGAACAAATGGATTGCTAAAAATGTGGATATTAATGAAAATTGTTAATGTGTTAATGAGATTATTTGCTTATGGTTTGTTTATATTCTATACCAGTAGTTCCTAGCCTTTTTGAGTAGGAGAACCCCTTTTTAAGGTCAAAAAATTTCATGGATCCCCAAATGATAATAGCTGTTATTGGGGACTGCCTGCAGGCAGCAGTGCTGCAAAAGAGCAGTGGAGGACCTGGCCCCTGCCTGTTCCCAAGGGGTGGGTAATTATCCTGGGTGAGGCTACAAATGTTCCCTCTAATTACTCGTAGACTGTGCGCAAACAATTTCTTTGTGTGCGCAAAAATATTTCTTTGCGAGAACCAATATTAGCACTACTGAATTTTTTTGTGCGCACTTTATTTTTTTGTGTGCGCAGGTTTCATGACCTGTGTGCGCGCGCACACACGCACAGCTTGGAGGGAACAGTGGAGGCTACTAACAGCTGGCAAATACAGTTCATTTAGAGCAGAAGTATCAAACTCATTCAATGTGGGGGACCAAACTGGAAGGCAGGACACCTGTCATAGGCCATGTGTCCACACAGGCTTCCCAGCCCTTTCCTCCTCTATGTTCAGAGTGGCATGGGCTCCCCTTTCCTTTCCCCTCCCCAACCCCACAGGTTCTCCCAACAGCAACCCCCCCTTTTTCCCCTACTTCATAGTGGCAGGCAGAAAAATCAGTTTCAGTCACAGGCATTCAGGCTAGAGCCCTCTATAACGTGGATCACTGGCCAGCAGTGCTGGGGCAGGATATATTCATGGACCCTGAGGGGTCTGTAGACCAGAGGTTGGATACCACTGTTCTGTGCTGTACCTTTTAGAAGCATAACCTGTCACCCAGCTTTGGGATAGGAAGAATGCAGATTAGAACAAGCCGTCATTTGAAATAGGGAAATAAAATTGCTATAAGAACATCTGCTATTGTTACTTTGGGGTAGCCACACACACATCACCATGTTAGATTCAGACAAAAGCCTGCCCTTAAGCAGATAATTTATTGTAATATGGATATTTACCAACTGATTTATCAGATACATATTGGGGAACCAACGTCAGCCTATAGAAACAGGTTATGCCTGGATCCCAGAGTTTTATGATCACTGACAGTCGGTGAAACATTTAGCAAGCCTGATAACTTGTGAGATTCCGTCATTTTTCAGGTGGAAGTATGAAACAGGGCTCCCGTTATCTATGTAATATGATTCCAAATTGGTTTTAATGATGGTCTCTTGAGGATGCCGGAAGGAGATGCCACAGAGAAGAATGGCAGAGATCTTGATGGCTAGAACTACATCCAAACACAAAAACATTGTTTCACCAATCTAAACTTCTGAATGCACCTGCAGCCAGTTCACTTCTAGCTGAGCACTTGATAAAGGGGGAGAGCAAAGAACGGGGCTGCACTGCAAGATAAGAGCCTGCAGTAACACCAAATGACCTGTAAAGTAACTTTCCATCTTTCCAAATCTAGTTTTATGGGATTTGCTGATAGAAACAACAAAACCACAACAACACAGCTATAAATACCACACTGGCTGAAACCCTGATTAAACTCAAGTTCTTATCTTGCAAATCAGTCACTTCTAACTGAACAGGGAATCCACCCCTCCCCTCCTTCTTTCTGATAAATGGAAGATATTCTTCTAAACATATTTTCTTCTAGTGAACAGCAATTCCATTAATTGACATTAAATGCTTCCCACAAATTATGTAAATCCGTTCCTATTTATGGGAAAAATAGTTCTAAAGCCCGGTCTACACTGCTGCTGCTAGTCATAATGTAGTCTGCATATCTCCCGTCAGCTTGCTTATGTTACCATATCATGGCATCTCCACAGCACTGTGTCAACAGGAGACTCCCTCCGGTAAACGCAGCTCTATCAATCCTTGCAGCCTGGTAGTGTAGACATACCTAAGACTACATTTGAGGTTTATTGTGTGCTGTGTTGGTGAGTTCTGTAAGGAGGACCTTGGATGTTTGACCACTGGGAAGCATTCATGGACATGTTCATGGAATGGGCTTCTCTGAGTAGGGAGATGCTAGGAACTTGGGGGAGATGCTCATGTGAAGTCCTTGCCTGATTTTAACACTGATGGGGAGGAAAATCAAGTAAGAAAAGATAGAGCAATAGGGAAGAAAGTAGCAATGGGTGGGAAAATGGGCGTTAAGAGGAAAGATAGCTTCGTTAGTATTGGTGCTAACAGTCAGGTAGTCAACACTGGCAGTAGCATGATGATACCCAAGTGGATGAGGAGTTGGGTGAAGCCAAGCAGAAACAACTAAGATGGTTGTACACCTGTGCAAGGAACCTGGGAACTAAATGAAGGAACTGGAACACCTAACCAGATATTGTACGGATGTTAGGAACATGGTAGAATAGTAGTGATGACTCAGGTACATGTATTGAATGATATGTGCTATTTAGGAAGGACATAAATAAAGGCAAGGGTGGTGGCATAGCATTGTTTATTAATGATGTATAGCCTATAAAGAAATAAGAAGTGATGGAATGGGTAAAACAGAGCCAAAAATTAGAGCCACATCACTTCAGGGAAGAAAGATAAGATAGGTTTCCCATGGCTAGTGCTTGGAGTATGCTACACACTCCCAGATCTGATTTGGATCTGGATAGCGATCAAGTCAATGTTTTTAATTAAATAAATAGTCAGAGCTGTAACGTAGTATTTTGCCGCCTGGGGTGCGTTCTGATTGGAACGCACCCCTTCCCATTAGCAGCACTTTGACCCGGCACCGCAAAGCAGCCCCTTTAACAGAGCTGCTCTGGGCCACCTGGGGCTTTGCCCCGTTTGCCCCGCTGTAGTTATGGCTCTGTAAATGCTACTGGGAATTGTGTGATTGAGAACATTAACTTTCCAGATATAGTTTAGAGAACAAGTTCTAATAATAATAGTGTGGCCCTGGATGTGACAGCTGACAGATTTCTTCACCAAATAATCGCTGAACCAACAAGGAGTGATGCCATTTAGATTTCGTGTTGGTGAGTAGATCAATAGGAGACAACCTTGGTTTGAGTGATTCTGAGCTAATTCAGTTTAAAGTGAATGGAGGGATAAACAACAGTATATCTTGCAACTAGGGTCCTTGATTTCAGAAGGGCTAGCTTTAAGAAATGAAGGGAATCATAGAATTGGACTGGACTGAAGAACTCAAAGATCTGTATGTGGAAGAGGTTTGGAATTACTTTGTCAAAACTGCAGAAGTTCTGAGGCCTGCATCCTAAGTAAGATAGAAACTTCATAGGGAACATTTGCAAACCAATCATGGATGAGCAAGCATCACAAACAGGTGATTATGAGAAAGCGGAGAGCCTACAGGTAACGGAAGATGGGATCAACAAAAAAGGCTCCTTCTAGGAGACCAGAAAATGTAGAGAGAAAGTGAGGAATGCCAAGCTGAGTTGGACCATGCAAAGGGAATTAAAATCAATAGTGAAAGGTTCAAAAGTGTTTAAAAAAAAAAAAAAAAAAGTAAACCGAAAGTAAAAGTCATATAAATAAAAAGAAAACCAGGAAAGAAAGTATGTAAGCACTAAAGATGGGGTAAAGATTGAAGATATGTGAGCGTGATCCAAGATGTAAACAAATATTTTACCTCAGTTTTTAATAAGGCTAATGAAGTGCTTAGGAGTTGTTACAGGGTAGCTAATGGTAATGAGGATATAGAGGTTGATTTCCACCTTAGATATGGTCATTTCAAACTCAAACAGTTTAATGGGACTAGATTGGTGTGCCTGGATAATCTCCATCCAAGAATATTAAAGCAACTGTCATATGAAATTGCAAGCCCAATAGTAAGAAATTTTAATGACTCTTTAAACTTGGGAGTTGTACTCTGTGACTGGAGAATGCTAATATAGTTCCTATTTTTACAAAATTGAAGAAAGGTATTCAGGAAACTACAGACCTGTTAGTTTGACCTCAATGGTATGTGAAGTCTTGGAACAAATTTTAAAAGAGAAAGTAAGTAAAGAAGTAGAAGTGAATGTAACTGGCATAAAGTACAACATGGCTTTACAAAAAGTAGTTCATGCCAGGCTAACCTAACCTTCTTTTTGGAGGCAATAACTGATTTTTTTTAGACAAAAGATATACAGTAGATATAATCTTCCTGGATTATAGTAAGGCATTTGATATGGTTTCACATGGGAAATTATTCATTAAATTGGAGAAGACAGGGATTAATATGAAAAATGTTTAGGGGACTGGTTGAAGAGGAATAACATCAGGAAACTGTCACCTTGTAGGGAGATTACTGGTTGAGTTCCTCAGGGATTGGTCTTGGGACCAACCTTATTGAACATTTTTATTACTCACTTTGGCATAAAAAGTGGGAGTGTATTTAAAAAATCTGTGGATGACACAAAGTTGGAGATGTTGCTAATACAGAGGGGGACTGAAATATTATACAAGAAGGTCTGGATGACCTTGTAAACTGGAATAATATATATGGCATGAAATTTAATAGTGTGAAGAACACGGTCATGCATTTAGGGACTCACAACAAGAATCTGACTATAAACTGGGACTGTGTTAGTTGGATAGTGACAGAGGAGAAAGATATGTATGTATTGATTGATCACAGGATGACTATGAACCATCAATGTGATGCTACTGTGAAGAAGTTTAAGAGTCCTAGGATGCATCAGGTGAAGTATTCCATTAGAGACAAGAAAGTGTTAGTACCATTATGCAAGGCACTGGTGAGACCTCATCTGCAATACTGTGTGTAATTCTGGTCTCCCATGCTTACGAAAGATTAATTCAGAGTGGAATAGGTGCAGAGAAGGGCTGCTATGATGATCAGAGAAATTGAAAATGTGCCTTATGAGAGCTTGGCTTTTTAGCCTAACAAAAGAATACGTAGGGGAGATGTGATTTCTCTTTATAAATACATCAGAGGGATAAAGAGCAGGCGGGGAGAGGTGTTATTTAAGTTAAGTTCCAATGTGGACACAAGAACAAGTGGATATTAATTCTCCATTAGCAAGTTTAAGATTAAAATTAGACAAAGGTTTCTAACTTACAGAGGAATGAAGTTCTGACCATCCTTCCATGAGGAGTGGGGCGGGGGGAGGGGCAAAAAACCAAGCTGGTTTCAAGACAGAGCTTGGTACGTTTATGGAGGGGATGGTATGATGTGACCGCCTACAATGGGACGTAGCTGATCTGCAACTGCTGGTAGCACGCATCTCCAGTGGCTGAGGATGGGACTCGAGTTATGACCAAGAATTCTTTCCCTGGTGTTTGTCTGGAGCGTCTTGCCCATGTACTCAGGATCTAAATGGTCACCATATTTGGGATTAGGAAGGAATTTTCCCATGGGTCAGACTGACAGAAACCCTGGGGATTTTTCATCTTCCTCTGCAGCTTGGGGCACAGTTCACTTGTGGGTTTAAAGTCATGTAAATAGTGGATTCTCTGTAACTTGAAGTCTTGAGGTTATGATTTGATTACTTCAGTAACTTAGCTATTGGTTAGGGGTATATTAGGGGTGACTGACTTTCTGTTGCCTGTAAATGTGCAGGTGGTCATACTAGGTGACCATGATGGGCACTTGTTATCTTAAAGTTTGTGAATAAATGACTTTAAATATTCCTTCAGAAATGTTGACTGTTTCTTTAAAAATAGAACAGCAAAATTTTGGACAAAAAACAAAATATTTTTAGAGAAAACAGCCTAGATTGTGTCTTCCATAAAGACACATTGTCTCCTTGTGATGATGTATCGTAGGAGTCCTATGGGCATGGTGCATCATGGGAAGTATAGTCTGGCTATGGAACCTGACCCATACTGAAAGCACCCAAATTACGACCATGTTGAGTTGTTGCCCCAGCATGCTTTACCTGAATCAAACTTTTCAGTTTTTGGATGTTTGGGTTTTGACAAAAAAATTTTCCACAGAAAAGGAGACATGGCCCGCTCCATGATACAATTTGCTTCTCTTGTGGAGTGTCCTTGTTTGTTGAAGTTGGTTTTAAAACCTCCAGAGGAATAGATTGCATTATGTATGGAACAGGCCACCCAGATATCCCAAGAGAACCTGCTTCAATACACAGGAAAAAAAAAGTCATTAGCCACACACCCCTAGTTGTCACCTACCACAATGTATGAGACTCACATAAGGTATGTCTAACAGTTAGTCATTTTAGAAGGGGACCATTTCCTGACAGAAATCTTTCCCAAATCCCTTCTTCTGGCTTTCAAACAACGTCCTCATCTCCATCTTCAGCAAGCTCATCCTCAGAAACAAGCTCCCCACAGACGAGGGTCCACCAATGCAAAATGGCACCAAATTCAACTAGAACAACAGATGCAATATGTGCAGGCATATCTCTAAAGCCCTGCACGGATACAAATCAGTGGATCCATATCCGATCTGCATCCGCAAGAAATGGTCCACGGATATCCATGTTGTATCCATGGATGCAGATATAAGGCAGATATCTGCGGATTTGCAGGGCTCTGTGTATCTCCACTGCTACAGTACCCTTTCAAGGTCCAGTGTATGCTTTTTCCATGGGTCCAATGCATGCCTATCACAACATGTGGTATAAGTCATTAAAGGACCTACCAACCACTGTGTGGGCAAAATGAGATAAACACTACACTCTAGAATAAACTTACACATGAAAATGGTAAAAGACAAACCACCATGTCACTCAAGAGCAAACAGTTCTCACAAAGCAATCATTCTATATCTGATCTCTCAGTTCTCATTCTTAAAAGAGAATCTGCAGAGCACCTTCAAAAGATGAGCCTGGGAACTTAAATTCAGAACTCTGCTGAACACTAAAAAAAAACCTTTGATTTAGCAGACGCTGGTTTTTATGGCTAATTACAACAACTTCTAGCACAGTGGTTTTTGACTGGTGTGCGATGAGAAGTGTCCAAGTGTGCTGTGAAATTTTGTACAAAGGTAATGAAAATCAATGTAAAGCAAATATTGTTTCATCTTAAATGTTATTCTATCCGACCACAATTACAATTCATAGAACTTGTGAAAATTAATCATCAGATTAAAAGTGAAGTATTGATCTTTTGAATTCTAAAAAGTGAACATTCCAAACACAGGTGGCCAAAGTGCAAAATTGAGATGATGTGTATTTTTTCTGGTGGATTTGAAACATTAATGCAATTAAGCTTCCTTTGGCTTGTTGCAAAGGAACAAATGTGTTGCTAACCTCTTTAGTAAGACCATAGCTATGGTAAATATAAGTAAATGCATCATGAATGAGCAATCAGTTGAGCTGAAAAAAGTGGGTGTGCCGTGGAATTGTTTGGCCCATTGCAGTGGGCTATGTTACTGAAAAGGTTGGGAACCACTGTTCTAACACACTTTGCTTCCTACTAATTAATATCCATTCTCTGAAGACTGCAGAGATATTGTTTGCTCTCTTCGGTTCAAGTGATCTCTTAAACAGTGGTTCTCAACCTTTTGTGGGTTGCAGCACACTTGGCGGTGTGTCATGACCCTATGGGACAAACCAGCCCACTTCCTCCTAAACCAAATCCAGGCACTTACCACTGTATGGCAACACACTAATGTGTCCCAACACAGTGGTTGAGAACCACTATCTTACAACATGCGTGAATCAATTGTATGTAACTATCTGTCCCACCTTGTATTTAGCTTGGATACCATAATTTCCTTCTCTAGACCTGAAGAGGCACTGCGTGAAGCTTGAAAGCTTGTCCTTTAGAGTTAGGCCAACAGAAGTTGGTCCAGTAAAAGGTGATGTCTCATCCACTTTCTCTCTTGTATTCTGGGACTAACATGATTTACAACAGTGCAAACTTATGTATTAACTGAGATTCCCCATTTAACTACTGTATATGCCTTTAAAAAGTTTAGAAGCTCATAGCTTCTGAGGCCAGATGGGGAAACCACTGTGATCCAGAGTCTGACCTCCTGCATCCACAAGCCAGAGAACTCCCCCTAAGTCATTCCTAGAGGAGCAGATCTTTTAGGAAAAGATCAAGACTCGATTTTATAATTGTTGGTGATGGAGAATCCATCACAACTCTTGCTAAATTTGAGTGCTTAATTACTCTCACTTTTAAAAACTTATTGTTTACATTGAAATCAAGATGATATAAATAGTACTATCTGTGGAACAGAGTTCATTCAAGCTGCAGTGTGAGGAAATGTGCATTTCTTTGTATGTGTGAAGAAGAATGTGTGTATTCTATTATACAGTCAGTGTACTTAACTGGTTCACTTAATTTATATTACTTTTAAGTGCTTTGGTTACGCAAGTGATGTCTTAGGTGACGTTGTTGTCACTTTAGCAACCTTAGCTCGTTTTTAAACCAGTTTTTAGTTTGGGATTTTATACTCTGCCTTCTGTTGGCTCTGTAATTACTGCCTTCCCTTCTATGTGCTGTTTTATCCCCATTTAAACAAAATGATTAAAACTCTAGAAAACATGCTGTAAGAGGAAAGAGTGGGTTTGTTTAATCTGGAGGAGAGAAGAATTGGGGTGGACAGGGGCATGCTAACAGTTTTCAAGTATGTAAATTGTTGTTACAAAGAGGAGGGTGAAAAATTATCCTCTTTAACCTCTGAGGATGTGATAAGAAGCAACGGACTTAAACTGCAGCAAGGGAGGCATAGGTGGGGCACTAAAAAAAAAAATTTGTGTAGTTAAGGAATGGAGGAAATTGTCTAAGGAGGTTCTGGAATGGGTAGACAAACACCTATCATGAATAGTCTAGTTATTTGTCATGTCTTGAGTGCAGGAGATTGGGCTAGAATAATCTGGCTTGTCCAACCTGCAAACTGTGGGCCAGAATCTGGCCTTCCAAGGGCTCTTAGCCAGCCCGTGGAGCCACCGTATGCATTTGTGTGAGCTGTGCAGGGCTAGGAATGTAAAAAAAATTTGTTCATTGGCCCCTGAGTGCGAAACGAATTGCAGTGTGGCCCCTCATCCAAAAAGTTTGGAAACGCCTGGACTAGATGATCTACTGGAGTCCTTTTTCAATTCTATGATTTGACTGTAGCAAAACTTTTCAATATGTTTCGGCCATTGTGGATTTTAAACATTTCCTTTTATCAGAGTGTTTGGATGGCTATAGTTACAGATTTAATGTTGCACAGTGCCCCACCTTCCTCCCTTACTGAATTTCACTGAATTGGGGCAATCTCCAAATCCTCAGATATGAAGGTCTCTAGTATATTAACTTAATTGTGTCACATCAGCAGCTCACAAAGGTATTGAATGTGTTACTGAACTGCTTGATGAAAAGGCTGATGTTAGGGGTCATATGCGATGATGGGAGTTAACTGTGTTTATCTGTGGTATGAACTTTCAGCAGAGCATTGCATGAACTTAGTGATCATCTAAAATATGTGCCTTTCTTGTGCATTACCAGATACATGGGAAGTTCCATTTGAGGAGATCTCGGAGCTGCAGTGGTTGGGTAGTGGAGCGCAGGGAGCCGTCTTCTTAGGCAAATTCCGAGCAGAGGAGGTGGCAATCAAGAAAGTAAGAGAACAGAACGAAACAGACATCAAGCACCTGCGGAAGCTGAAACATCCCAACATCATTGCCTTCAAGTATGTGACAGCGTCAAATATCTAGATAATTAATAGAAAAGTAATAACCTGTTTTTTTCCGAGAGAAGGTGGTGGTAGCCATCATGTCCTGGCCAATTTATGAGTTCCGAGTATAGGAATTTCCTTTTGGTTTATTCAGTCTTCTGTAGTTAAAAGTGGATGCTCCTTCTCCCCTTCCTTTTACAAAGGGTATTTAGTGCTGTGGACGCTCTTAAGGGGTGTGGAACATTCCAGCCCAGAGGTGTCATTCATATATACTTCTACTCATACACACACAATGTGGTCTGGTAGACTTTGTATATCTACAGGTGAAAGAAAGACCAAGGAAATTAGCCCCAGCCACAGAGATTTCCCCCTGTGTAAGGCACCTGGGCAAACATTTCCTGTCCTGTCCATCAGGGAGAACCTTGCTACTGGGTAGAACAGCGCACAGAGCCCTGAAGGGGCAGTGGTGTTAGTCTAGTTCAGCAAAACAAACAAGGAGTCCTGTGGCACTTAAAAGCTAACAAATTTATTTATTGCACGAGTTTTCTTGGGGAAAAAAAGTCCCACTTTGTTAGATGCTTTTGAAGATGGGGGGAGCTTACAAAATGGGAGAAAATAAATGCAGGGAACTGTAGGTCATGGGATCAGGTCACGCCATAACAGCAACTCAAATCAAAGCAGTTGTTTAGAGTTTAACATTGAGGAAGAGCAAATAGAGGAAGAGGAATTCAAATCACCTATTGTAGTGACAAAAAATCCAAAGTCCTTATTTAGCCTGCAGAAATGCAGTCAAATTTGCATATGAATTCCAATTTTGAATTGATTTGCTGTTGCAGTGTGATTTGCTTGTAGCAGTGTGACCTGATCTATGACTTACCCTTCACTGCATTTATTTCCTACCATTCTCTAGACGCTTTGAAGATGGGAAAACTTAATGAAGTGGGATTTTCTCCCACAAAAGCTCATACAATAAATAAATTAGTTAGTCTTTAAGTGCCACAGGACTCCTTGTTTGTAGTGCACAGAGCTGTATTCAGTAAGAGGGAACAAAGCTGATCCTCTCCCCTGGGGCAATTCTGAGTTGTTCCTCAGACTGTGCTCTGCTGGCTTCAGCTACACTCATGATGGTTAGACCCGGGAACATTCAAACAGGTGAACAGGAGGAACAGCTTCTGCTTTATGGTGGGCAGCAGCAACTACCAGTACAAAATTTTTCCTTTCCAACCAGCAGCAGTTCCTAGGTGATCAATGAGTAATGGGCTGGGGTGGTGCCTTATCATAGAATCATAGAATCATAGGGTTGGAAGGGAGCCCACGAGGTC
>ML682006.1:31546445-31568484 GCA_007922195.1 Podocnemis expansa
AAACTCCTTCACCCGCGCTCCCAGAGCCCTGAAGTCACCTTTGATCTTATCCAGGTCACTGGTGCATGCAGGCCTGTCCTTAACTAGGTGACTGGCTTACAAGAGCACAGTCCTGCAACTGGCATAGCTCGTGCTGTGGAAGGTGCGTTCTTTGATCATAACTCCATCAGGAAGTGAACAGAGAAAAACCAAGATAGTCCCTATTCAAGTTTTAAAATACCCGGGGACCTCCAGGATTCCTCTCAGGCTGCAGCTTGCCTGCATAAGGACAGGTTTCAGGTCTCATCCTGTCAGCAAATCCAGGCAAGCCATGTTTGGAAGGCTCTGTGAAATGTTTTTTGAGAGGCCTGCATGATGGTGTGCTGTCCTCAGCAGGTTGAGGATTCTCTGAGATCGTCTGTACCAGAGAATATCTTAAAGGACATGGCCATTTTTCTCACCTACTCCTTACTTAAGCCCCAATTCAAGTTATTTAAGCATGAGCCTAATTCTAAATATGAGAGTGTCCCTTGAAAGTCTGAACATTCAGGGCAGCTTGTATCTTTGTTGCACAGGCATGTTTAAGTGAGAAGAGCTCTGAGGGTGTTGCTTCTCCTTCCTCACAGCAACTGCACAGCAGGCAGGGAGGTTTTTCTTCTCAGCATCTCTTGGATAGTATGTTAGAGTATGGGGCGTGTGCTGTGCTGCGTGGACGCAGGGCATATCCTCTGGTATCTGTGCAGCAGTCAGCAGCACATGTGGAGATTGGAAATGCTGCTGTTTAGGGGACAGAACAATGTGTTCTGCATGCTGCGTTCCTCCTGGGCTGACAAGATGGCATATGGACCCTTCCTAAAGCCAACATCTTATTGCTTCGCTCCAAAAATGTTTTTGCTGCCACGGCAGAATTTTGCCATTATCCAGATCTGAATTCATGTTGTTGACAAACCTGAAGGCAAAAACCTCTGCAGCACTGTCAGTCTCTACAGACCCCATTGTCTCCAGGACTGAACTGAATTGTACTTGAACTTGCAACAAACATCCTCAGAGCAAGCATAACACTAGACTGTGTGTAAAGCAAAACCAGGTCTTGCAGATCTGTGGTATAAGTAGGTAGCTTGTTACTGGCCAGGGTTGATACTCTCAGAGCTATACAAAACACGGACACAGTCAAAGCCCTAAGAAGATAACCCATGTAGCACAGACAAATAATCTGAGTGGGTTTTATTCCTAACCCCATTTTTTATATAATGTAATGTTCACTGCAGGATCTTTGAGTAATATTATAACATATGATGGTCATAAATGATTCTCTTCTTGAAAGAAGTGTTAGGAAAAATTTAGCTCTGAGTGGAATAGAGATCAACCCTTATTCTTTTAATCTGACTGAATAGTAACACAATGACCAGTTTATAGCAGGTTTTGTGAGGAATTGCTGCTGACATCAACAGAAGGTCTGCACACCAATGAACTCTAAAACTGAACCCAGAGTGATTTAGCAGAAGCCTGCCATCAATGAATTATGTGACCCTTTAGTTTAGAAGATGATTGCAGTGGATGAGTGCACACAAGCCCTGTTTCTCCAAAGCAACCCTGGCAAAATATACAATAAATATAAAACTACTACTTGGACCTAATTTTGACACACATGCAAACAAACCCAAAGTGTTTTATAAAAAAAAAAAAAAAAAAAAAAAAGCCCTAAACCATGTTAACTGCAGATGGACTGTTTTTTGTGACCTTACCAGGAAGGTAGGAGGAGGAAATGCAGAATAAATAATAACAGAAATGCTACTTTTAAGTTAATAGTTTCATATTATTAATTTGCTAATTAAAATGTTGGGATAATAAAGGGGTAGCATAGACTGAAGGTTTTCCAATGGGAGGTTAGTGCTTTTCACTTATTTTGTCAGTGAACTGCACTAAACTTTGTATGTGCTATATGTCTCACATTCCAGTGCTCTTCCTGACTGAGCTTTCACCAAGGCTTGTTTTTTGTTTTTTTTTCCCCCCCCTCTGAAGCATCCAAAGCGTCTGTTGTTTGATGTGATGATCTAGTGCTATGATCTGGACCTATATGGCAATGACTGTGTTCCTATGCCTGTATCTGTGAAGGACGAAGGTCAATACTAGAATGTAAATGCCAAAGATGTAAAAAAAAATCTGAGCAGCTACCTCTGTAGTGAAGCTTCAGTTTTCCATCTACAATTTAGGAGCACAATTAACACATTCCAGATAAAGAATAATGGTCTACTTTCCAAAGAGACAGAGCATCTACAGCTCCTGGCCACAAAAATCAGTGAGCTGTGGGCATGTGGCACCTTTCACAGCCAGATCACTGTTATCTGTTTTTGATTTCAGAGAGTCCCTTGGATGCTGAGTGTTGAATTTTGTTTGCTTTAATGTGTGTGATTTGTTCATGTTTTGACAGGGGAGTTTGCACTCAAGCCCCATGTTACTGTATTATCATGGAGTATTGCGCACATGGACAGCTCTACGAGGTGCTGCGAGCGGGTCGGAAAGTCACACCTCGGCTGCTTGTGGACTGGTCCACAGGGATTGCAAGTGGAATGAATTATTTACACCTTCATAAAATCATCCACCGAGATCTCAAATCACCAAAGTGAGTCCCTGGCTGCTTAAAGTTTAAAACTTTGAAAAAGTAGGTTTTAGAAAGAATCCTTCCTGTATTAAATATCCAGCTAGATTGAGGGCCTTAACCTTTCTCATGGCAGGGCCAAGAACTTAAGAAAGATTTGTCTTGTGGCTTCTCTGACCTCTTGTTTGTACCTGGATGGATTATCTCAGCTCCTATTTATGTTAGGGTGGCTCTATCTGTTAGTCTATATCTATTTGACTATAGATGTTTTAAATAATATTTAAATGTTTGGACAGTGATCTTATTATTACTTTAGTATTGTACTTATTATTGCTAGTTTGAATATCAAAATAAATTTCCCAAAGAATAGTTCTATGTTTTATGTACTTGTTAACTCTGATAATACTGCATATGGTATATATGGTGTCTAATTACTTCTTCTGTTTTTGGTTAATACATGCATTAACAAGGAGTTTGTAGTGTCCTATGAGTAGAGTCAACCTCGTTACTTCTCACGTTTACACCAGGATGGACTTTAGACCCTAGAGTTTAGAAACAGAGTTTGGCAAAAAATTGAAAGAATGTTGTGGTAACTACTCTGCAGTATTATGAAGTCTGTGCTTCGACCCTAGCAAACAGCCTCAGCAGTTCTAACAGATTTGAAACAGAACACTTGTGAACAACAGCTATTGCATTATTAAGTTTTTAAGTGGCTGTGGTTAAAATTGAGGCTCTAGGTAGGCTATGTAGCATGAGGTACAGTTCACTTGCCAGTGGATTCTCTGTACTTTAAGTTATGATTTGAGGACTTTAATAACTTAATTATATGTTAGGGGTTTATTGCAGGAATAGGTGGGTGAGGTTCTGTGGCCTGTGTTGTGCAGGTCAGACTAGATGATTATATTGGTCCCTTCCAATTTTAGAATTTATGAGCTGTAATCTAAGAGGGAAGAGCTTTTTTTTCCTTAGAACTGTGTAGATTATGGGGCAATGGGTTTCATCTATAACAGGAGCCCTGTAGAAGTGAAGACAGACAAGCAAAAATGTTAGTGTAGATTGCTCTATTGATTTTTATATCAGCACTACCTCATTTATGATGCAAAGCAAGGAAAGAGGTAATTGTGGCTCCCTCCTGTGTTGGCAGAACAACTAGATCCATTGGAGTTACATAGGAATAAGTTCTAAACAGAGGGAGAGAATTTACTGTAACTGGCAAATTAATTCTGTTTACTGATCAAGTTATTTTAAAACTGTAGGTTTTAGTTCCTGGCTGCTAGTTCAGGTAAACCACTCATTCCCACAACCCCCCTTTCCCCATTGATGAAATAGGTGTAATGGCTAATACTGGCAGTGTTGGTCAATGACAGAGAACTTTAAAATCTACTTCTAAAAGTTGCTGTGATAGTGCAAAGCATTTTCTCACTGCTGATACCTTGTTTTTTTCCCCCTCTCTCCAGCGTATTAGTCACTCATACAGATGCAGTAAAAATTTCAGATTTT
The DNA here is from genome assembly GCA_007922195.1 of Podocnemis expansa. Lineage (NCBI taxonomy): Eukaryota > Metazoa > Chordata > Testudines > Podocnemididae > Podocnemis > Podocnemis expansa. The sequence goes on from ML682006.1 coordinate 31,550,524, forward strand.
GGTACATCTAAAGAACTGAGTGATAAAAGTACAAAAATGTCCTTTGCGGGCACCGTGGCATGGATGGCCCCAGAAGTGATACGCAATGAGCCTGTCTCTGAAAAAGTGGATATCTGGTGAGCAGTACTGTCATGTTAATTACACATCTTCAGCTCCCTTTCAACCAACCAGGTCTTCCATTATGTAGTATTTCCAGCACTCTTTCCTCACCATAAAGGCTGTCTCATTACTCTCTGCTGAACTTTCCATTCTCTGAGAAGCTGCTAAGTATTGTGTACTCCACAGTGAAGGGTGGGGCCATGATAGCAATAAAAATACAGTATATTTTGAAGACATTTTATGTTGAGAGCTAAAGGGCCTCAGCACCAAACAGAAATGAACCCTAGTAAGAGCTGAAAGAATGAATAAACACAGGATGTTGTTCATCTGCTCCATGCAAAGTTATTGTGGCCATGTTGGTCACATGATGTTAGAGAGACAAGTAGGGGGTGAGATAATATCTTTCATTGTACCAACTGTTGGGGAGAAAGAGAAACTTTCAAGATTACAGAGAGTTCTTCAGGTCTGGAAAGCATAGTCAGCATCACAGCTAAATATGAGGTGGAACAGATTGTTCAACATAGTTGTTTCAGGGGACCATTCATGGTGAAGAGGCCCAAAATGTTCCTCTCGTTACAGGAGAGAAATAAGGAGGGGGAGGAGACAAAACACAGATCTTGGTACTACCAGAGACTCTTCACTGTAGAATCAGGCTTTCCATGTGGTTCGAAGCATGGATCACAGTGCTCTTGCCAGACTGCTTCGGGACACCAAATGGAAAACGTCTTTTTACAGCAAAGGTGTAGCCCTGGTGATTCTCAATATGCCTGGTTTCCAGTTACACGGAGCTGTAATCCTCCACAGCACAATGTGAAATCGTTCAAGTTAAAGCAACAGTTTGTTCAGAACACAGCAACCCTCAAACACAGCCACCATCTCCTGAGAACAAATCACCCAAGTGCCCTGCTGTGTGCAGTGGGTCCCCAGTGAATATAAGCTCTTAACAGAAGTTTCCTTGCTCCTTTTCAGAGCCTTTCCTGGGTCTAACTCGGATGACATGATCTCACAGGTTGAGGCAGGACCACTCATAGTAGGTTTGTTCTCTGGAGCAGTAGAAAATGTGTCAGAAAACAGTTTTCCCTGCAACTGCCCTGCAGATCTGGAACTTGGTCCCACAGGAGGCTGAGGTGATCATAAACCTTCATGACTCCAGAGCAAATATAAACCCCACTTATTTGACTTGAGCCTTCCCACAATAACATCACAACAAGCAATGACGAGTGAAGTCTGTTGACTGAAGGACAGGGAGAAACAGAAACACATCTTGCATGGGATGGGACCATGTAAGAGCCTAGACAGGTACACCTGGCAAGAGCTCATTTCCCTTCTGTTTTAATGTAAATGTTAAGTTAATTACAATGACTGAGTTGTGTTCTGCAGGCTAATCTTATGCAGATTTGTATTTCGGGTTTGGAAGCTCTCGTTCTGGGTGTTCATCCTAAATGCTTGCCCCCTGCAGAACTAGCTGTTCTGCTTCCATTGGTCTGGGAGAAGGAAATGCCCCTTGAAAGACTTTTGGAAAGTGCTAGAAAGAAAACACAAATACATTTCCTTTCTGCGGTGCTCTTAGTGCAAAGACCAGTCCCGGACTTCCTCCTCCTCACCTTCCTGTTCTCCACGGGAGTCAAATTTAAATTCAGAGACTCAGGAGCATCCTACGTAGGATCCTCTCCACTTAATAAGATCTTACCAACCTAGGTGAAGACAGAGGGCATTTGCTGATTCATTTCTTGAATGATTTACAGGTGTCGTTCCGTAATTTGAATTTGGAGAAAATCATCTCCCATGCAAGTCCCTAAGAGACATTCTGAAGCAGACCCCAGCTGGCCAGTCACCAAGAGACCTCCTTTAAGTCATCTTTTCAGGCTATCTGCATTCATATTATAGCTGGCCTGCTGTGGACCCTTTTAGGATCATGTCCCAAGGATTCCACTAACTCAGCATGGATTGGGATGATGTCAGTTTTCCTCTTGTTTAGTGCAGTCAGGAACTCTATCAGGGTCAAGAGAAATAAGACTTGCTGGTGTGATGAGGAATCCTGTGCTTCCACAGTGTTGGTGGTGGCTGCCATGATTGCCGTGCTGGTTAAAGCTCCTTGATGTCCATTTCTTCTTCCCAAGCAAGCTACCTAGTGCTCCTAGAAAACCAATGTTCAGATGTGGTGGCACGCTTGTCCTAGGGCCATAAATCAGTCACCAGTGTTCTTGGGGGTCTTCCTATGTTCACTGTAATCTGAATAACATCTGGATCCACTGCTGAAACTAGTCTGTAACCTTGTCAGGATCCTAGAAAAACCTGTCTCAGTTCTTAGTCCTAACATCTTCTGTTCGCATCACTCCATTGATTCTGTTCTGTTCTCTATGTTAACAATGTACATATCACAGGGCAAAGTAACTTTTTCCCCCACCTAATTTGGTTAATTAAACGTCAGTCCCGTAAATCACAGAAAGCTCCAGTTTGTCACACACAGGCAACGATGTACAGAAAGATGAAAAGATGCTGTTCTTTCTGGAATGTAGTAGTTTTGAACTCGAAACTCACTAAATAGTCTGTATCACCTCTCTGCATCTCATGCTAATTCTAACTTCAGGAATGGTTATTTAGTGAATGCTTTTCTTTGGCTCTGTCACCTTTGTTTTGCCTTTGTACTAACCATTTTGTCATCTGTTTGCTATTTTATGACACCCCCCCATGTTGTTGATAGAGGCCAGTCATTCTATGCTACTTTTTTTTTTTTTTTTTTTAAATTATGATTTCTATCCAGACACTTGAATTCACTACAGGGGAAAGGTAAAAATTACTTTTCTTACCTGTAATTTTCAATTTTTGTAGTATGGATTGCCTGCTCTAGGCAGACCTGCTTTATATTTCTCTAGCTTTGATTTGTTTTAACACAGTTCTCTTTCCTCTTTCTTCAAGTCAGAACAAGAGGGAATTTTCCAGCAGGGTCTGAAATGTTCAAATAGTGCCACCTACACAGTGTATGTGTTTGTTTCCTCACTTTAGCACATTGTAATAGTGTAGTGGCTAGCACCTCTGCTTAATATGCAGAAGGTCCTGGGTTCAAGTCCCAGAGGGTTGGACTCAATGATCTCATGAGGTCCCTTCCAACCCTATGATTTGATTCTAATAATTGCTGCTGTTCTGTTTCATTGGCTTTGGAAGCATTCATAGAGAGGGCATGGGTACTTCAGCAAACATGCCAGCAGGGGGAGTGTTTGCTTTTAAAAAAAAAAAAAAGGAAGAAAGAAGAAGAAATCAGTTAGCTGGCTTATCAGGAATGCACAGAAATTCTGACCTAGTCCCAGAGCAAAGGGGCTATATTAGGATCAGTGGTGATTACAGCTTGAAAAACTAACTTTGCCTTTTAGTTTGCTGGAGTTAGCAAGACTGTGACCTTCCATTGCATTTTGCCCATACTGTAGAGTGTTTAAATTCATCTTTTTTAGATTAAAAACCCCAAAGGGAAAAGGATTTGCTTTCACTTTTTAGTGCAAAGTGAAAGTTAGAACCAGTGCAGCTGGGGATAAAAGGCTAAGGCTTAGGACAGGGGAAGAGAGAGACGACACACAATGTAAAATAACCCTGGGAGAGTGTGACCACTCTTATGCAGTTAAATATATGAACACCACCAGTCATGAATCCATTTCCATTGAAAACACAGCCCATGTCGTGAACCAAACAGAAAGGCTCTGAATCTGTTAGAGTTTTTTTTCACTACACATGTAACTCACTGTGGAGGTTTGTCTTTGTTTTTTTGCAACAGGTCGTTTGGGGTAGTTTTGTGGGAGCTGCTTACAGGAGAGATTCCGTACAAGGACGTAGACTCCTCAGCTATTATCTGGGGAGTGGGCAGTAACAGCCTGCACCTTCCTGTCCCTTCCACCTGTCCGGATGGGTTCAAAATCCTCATGAAGCAAACATGGTAAGAGCTGCAACCCCCACACAAACTTGGGGTTCAGTCCTGCCAACAGGCCACTGCATAGGCCTGGCCTGAGGCACTTTCCTCCTTTGATCAGGGCTGGCCCATCGTCACCATTGGCTCTTTCACGTTCCCCCAGACTCAGTCCCTTTCTTTATCCACGGCAAGGTCACCTTTCCTACCACCTGCTACCTCTGCCTGTGAGAGGGGGGGAGAGAGAGAGAGCTGAATGTGACATTTCGTGTTCTGCTGCCTTGAAGCAAAATGGCATGTCACCAGCAAGGCTTTTGGGGTTCCAACAGAAACCATGCGGTTACTTATGACACTGATGCTGATGGACTGGGTGGCAGGGTTGGATGGTGTTGTTGAAAGACACCTGGTGATCGGAGAAGGGAACTCAGCAGTGGAGAGATCAGAGACAGCAGGGCTTGGGGAAGAACAGGGCAGGTGAGAGATGCTGGAGAACTGCAGGTTGAATGAGGAAGTGACACCAAAGAAGTGAGTTGCCCAGAGGTCGTCCCTGACCATGGCTGAGTAGAGGACTGTGGCTCGGGAGCTTAAGTGGATGATGCAAAAAGCTGCAGAGAGGGTGGGAGGAGAGGAAAGTTGAGTAGCATGCTGTTCAGAAGAGGAGGAGGGAAGATTTGGAAGTAACAGGAGCGGGGAGGAGGAACCCAGTTCCTAGTCTTGAGGTGGTTCTGGGTGGTGAGAAAAGAGGACATAATGATCTGAGAGCAATGGCAGCCAGAGGGAACTGGTCTCTGTGTGTGCTGGAAGCTGGAGAGGCTAGTCCTCTCTATACTGTAGCTCATTCTCTCTGTTGATTAGAGAATGCTGCTGCCTGATCCATATTATCCCTTGCCTCAGAACAGCTTCCCAAACCCCCTCTGCAAATTCTGCAGGTTGAGGGTGAAAATATTCAAATTAGCAAGAGTGTTTAGGGGCTCAGAGCCCCAACAGTCTTGGCTTACTCCGTTCCCTGTCTGTGTTTGCAGTCATGTATCTGCTCCTAGTCCTTTCTACGGGAAATCTTCATGGGCGAGGTATGTTTCCAGTGGGATTGCACAATGTTTAGTTGTTGGCCCTACATTTTCATCAGTGACCTGGAAGAAAACTTAAAATCATCACTGATAAAGTTTGTAGACACAAAAATTAGAGAAGTGGAAAATGATACATTGATAACGAGTGATCTCGATCACTTGGTTAACTTGTTGCAGGCAAACAGTATGCATTTTGATATGGCTAAATGTAAACGTATATGTCTACAAAGAATGCAGGCCACACTTATAGGATGGGGGACTCTCTCCAGAGAAGCAGTAACTTCCAGATAAAGATCTCTGGGTCATGATGCATGATCAGCTGAACTCAAGCTCTGAGTATAGCATATGGCCAGAAGGTTAATGGGACCCCGAGGAATCTCAAGTAGGTATAGAGAGGCTATACTTCATCTGTATCGATCGCTGGTGAAACTTCTGTAGGAATAGTGCAGCCAGGTCTTGTGGCTACAGTTGAAGAAGGAAGTTAGTACTTTGATGTGGGTTCAGAGTAGAGCCACAGAGTGATTAAAGGGTTAGGAAACATGGCACACAGGTGATAGACTCAAGGAGCTCTGTCTATTCACCTGAAAAGGTTCAGGGGGACTTGATCAGGGTGTATAAGGACCTAAATGGGAAACAAATATTTGATGATGGGCTCTTCTGTCTAGCAGACAAAGATATTAGCCAATAGCTGGATGTTGAAACCAGCCAAATTCAGGCTGGAAATAAGGTGTACATTTTTAACAAGGAGAATAATTAACCTTTGGAACAGTTTACCAAGAGTTGTGGTGGGTTCTCTGTCACCAGCAATTTTTAATCAAGATTAGATGTTTTTCTAAAAGAGATGTGTTAAGAGTTAAATCGGAGAAGGTGTGGGGCCTGTGCTATACAGGAAGTCAGACTAGATGATCACAGTGGTCATTCAGATTAGATCAGTAACAGAATGTGTCCACACTCCACTGAGGTCAGAAGCTGGGAATGGATGCCAGGAGTCAAGAGCAGGGATGGCTTCAGAGTGGAGGACAGAGCTGAGCTGAGTTGTGCCCCCTCCCTGCTCCTTCATTAGGGCTGATCCAGGCTCCACTGCACTCTACATGGATGTTTCTCTGTGCCCTTCTAGGGAGGTGTGCCCCAGAGTTTGTGGACCACAACTCTACACTACCAGATCTTGGAGCCAGACAGTCTAGGAGCAGTTCCTTCATTACAAATTGCAGACCTCCTCAGGTGTATCAAAACCTCTCTGTGACATATAGAGAAATCCAACTATTTTCTCACCTGTCTCTCATACCTTCAGGTTTGGTGTCTAGTTTTCCCTATGAAATAAGTTTCTATTGGGGACCTAGATGCTTCTGTAAAAATAGCTGGTCATGAGCTACTTATAGAGGAAATCTAGCTATGTGCTTAACCAGAGACATTAGCTGTGTGGTTGTGGGTAATGTTCTCCATAAATTCCTCTTGCCAGGTTACAGAGCTCAAAGTCATGCTCTTAAGGAGGGCATTAATTCTGAGTCATCATACATGAGGCTCACTGGTACCAGGAAATCCCTAAGGGGAATGGAATATTTAAGAGTTCCTGGATTCTACATCAACCAAGAGGAGCAGCCATCCTTAGGAGAATAAGGAAGCAACAATACTGTGTTGCTGGCTGACTGTCATTGGGCTCACAAGGGTGCTCTGCTAAACATGTCAGTCACAGGTAGAAAGGGAAGGGATTCCAGGCTGAAATTTAGTCAGTTTCACCAAATGAGTTGGATTGGGTTCAGTTTCTATAAGTTCCTTCGGCTGCCTGCTGACCTTTGTGATATTACAATCACAGGTTCTTGTTTTACGAATGTTTCTCTGGCCTGCTGCTGTAGCAGGAACACTCACAGATAGGGAAAACTAACTATGGCTGAACAGTGAAGGGGCGTAAACCCAGCAAGCTGTCACATGCACCAGGGAAATGCTGGGTGGGAAGGAGAATTCTTGTGCTCTGATCTTTTTCCATTTGCAGCAATCACAGCATTGAATGCACCAATAGCAGGTAAAACCCTTTCAGTGTGATTTTTAACTCAATAGCATGTCCCCTTAACTTGACTTTGTTGTTCCATTCAGGCAGAGCAAGCCCCGGAACCGTCCCTCTTTCCGACAGACACTGATGCACCTTGACATTGCATCTGCTGACGTTCTTGCCACGCCTCAGGAGACTTATTTCAAATCACAGGTAAATATAGAATGGCTATAGCCAGTGATGCTAAGTGGGCTATGAGGCCATTGTTGACTCACACTGCAAGCCAGGCCAAATGGGTTTTCAGCTCAGGATGTAATGGGTTTGTTTGTAGCTGAGGGAGAAAGAGAGGACTAAGGGAAGGAAAAGACTGTCTTGAAAGGGAAAATGCCAGCCTCAGAAGAATGTTAGGCTGATGCTTATGTTTCACTATTTATGTTAACAATAAAGGTGTGTGCTGGGAAGGGATTACGTTTTGGACACAAACTGTGTTTGTATGCAGCTGCTGTATTCAGAAAACAGGGTGGGGATATCTGTGCCAGCAGTGGTGTTTTCAGACATCCTTTACCTGAAAGATAACCATGAAAGAAGTTCTGAAATGGAGGGCACAGCAATAGCTGCAGCCCAACAGGCCTTGATACAGTTTACAAATGGTCAGAAGGCCAGACTGCAGTCTGGCATTTACAGCAGCATAATGCATTTGCAGACCACTGAGACTCTGGAGAATCAGCAAACACAGGCTGTAGCCAGACCACAGCTGTCCTAGAGCTTCTTTGGAGATGCATGTGTCTGTGTGCACCATCCGGATCTCCTGTACATTCCAGCCCAGTAGGAGATAACCTCAAGAGTCAGCTGGTCATTTCCAAGAAGTATCCTTGGCACTTTTTGTTTTTTTGAGAGAGGCGACACAAGCAATGTACTGAGCCCAGGACAGGGATGGTTGGGCAAAGGGGCAGCTCTGGGTTACAAAGGAAAGGAGGGCTGCTATTCTAGACTGGTCTGGGGCCTGGATACAGATGTAGCAGCAGGAGGTAGAGTGGAGCCCTGTACCAATATGTGTTTTCCCAGCCCCTCACATGCTGGGAGGGGGTCTTACAGGCTCCAAGCTAAGCCCAAGAGTGTAGGAAGACAAAAGGACATGCCAGCAAGGGAGCAGGATTTGGAGTCTGGGTGGAGGCTGCAAACAGGCTAGAGGCTGAACTGCCGAAGGAGCAAGGACAGCTGTGGAGAAGAAGAGATGGGCAGCCAGCTGACCAAGCCATCCCAGGGTTAAGACTGTGTCTGCAGAGCTGCATAGTGGCTCCGTGTTGTGGTGGTGGTACTGGTCAGGACAGAGGCTCTCTGGCACACAGTTGATGAGAAGTATGTAAGGGCTTGTCCGAGGGTGGGAATGTGAGGGTAAGACCCAGTAATGGAAAAACAAACTCCTCTGGTGCCAAGTTGTGTCTGCTGTGAATCATGATGCTGTGTAACCACGAATATAAAATCCCATCCCATAGGCTGAATGGAGAGAAGAAGTCAAGAAGCACTTTGAGAAAATTAAGAGTGAAGGGACATGCATACACCGGCTAGATGAAGAGCTGATTCGTCGCCGAAGAGAAGAGCTCAGGTCTGTCAAGGGTCTCACCCTTCACTCTGCTACTCCACCTCACTGGAGCTGTTGGCCGCAGTGAGATATAATGACCCCTCTCACTCTACTTCCCTCTTAACTAATGAGGTCCCTTTGTTTCTGAGCATTAACCTCTATTATGTCTTGTGATTTGCAAAGACACATTCCATTTAGAAGACTTTTGCATAAAAGCACTTCATGAGCAACTCTAGCTGGAGGACAGATGTGTTTTTAGTCACATTAGCTAAAATGGTAGTTTTCGTATGTGTTGGGTAGATGGAGATAAACCCTAGCTAAGACGAGGGCTAAATCTGCACTACCACTTTTACTAGTATAACCTACGTGTCTTAGGGGCATGAATCTCACCTGCCGCAAGTTATGTAAGTTGCTTCATGTGGACAGTGCTATGTCATCAGGAGAGACTCCTGCCACTGTAGCTATGGCCGCTGGTTGGGTATGGTTTCATGACTTCAGTGAGAGAGTTCTCTCCTGTCAGCATGAAGAGGCTAATCGAGAGATCTTACAGCAGGGCAGCTAGAGTGATGTTTGTGCCACTGTAAAGTTTCTAGTGTAGACATAGCTGAGACCATGAAACTTAGCTGGCTGGCCCCTCCCCTATTCTCAAAGAAGTGTTTAGTCAGCCCTCCTTGGGTCAAGACCCCCATCCATCTGAGCTGTGGTTTCCCTTTCTTGTTAACAGGCACGCATTAGATATCCGTGAGCATTATGAGAGGAAACTAGAACGAGCCAATAACTTGTACATGGAGCTCAGTGCCATCATGCTGCAGCTGGAGGTCCGAGAGAAGGAGCTCATCAAGTACGTATATTGAGAAATGGGGGAGTGTGGACACACAAATGCTTGTATCCAGGGGATTGTTCTGAAATGAGACTGAGTAGGTCGTCTCCTTTATAAACTAGTCCTCGTGCCTTCAAACTAAGCCTCTAGCAGCAAGCTTCCAGAAGTGGGTGAAGGACCAGGCCGCAGAGCTTCTGCTTGATTTCTCTAAGTCACTGTCCAGAATGGAGAGTATTGTTCTTAAGGATGCTGAAAGACAGACTTTTCCATGTAAACATTCTCTTCTTTCACCTGCCCCTGATGACTGAGAGCCAAGAGAACTTTTATGTTTTGCTGCTAGCAGTGTCTGACCTTCTGTAAAGAGAGGAGACTGTTCCCTAGATCGTGAACCAGGATCTTATATAAGACACTTAATCTCCCCAAAGAGAGTAGAGAATAACTGGACCCTTTGCAAGTGCAAAACCCACCACACATGTAGTCAGTCCATCAACAAGCATACCGTGCACATCACTTCCTAGGTTATAGCTGCTTTTCCAGTCAGCAGTCACTCCCATTTTACAGAGCAGTGACTAGGGATTTATTCTGTGTTCTGTATTCCAGACGGGAACAAGCTGTAGAAAAGAAATATCCTGGGACTTACAAGCGTCACCCAGTCAGACCTATAATCCATCCCAATGCGATGGAGAAGCTGATGAAGAGGAAAGGGGTCTCTCATAAGCCAGGAGGCCAGACCAAACGGTAAGAAACTTCTATGCAAAATGAAATCCTAACCAAGAAGCAAGGCCTACCTAAGAGAGAGACAGTGTCGTTCTTCTGGGAAGTGTGGTTGGGTGAAAATGGTTGCTGCTTGCTCAGTAGATCTTCTTCCTGGACATCATCTTCAATATTCCTGTTGGTTTCATTGCCAAACAAGGTTCTGCCCTTTGAGAGCTGCTTAGCAAAGCAGAACCAGCCCATTTAGGAGTGAGTAACCTGGTCTGGCTTCCACATCATCAGCATGATTGTTAATTAAGTTCAAGGTATAGGGACGAATTCTCACCTTGGTTACGCCTGGGCACCCCTGTTGAAACATTGGGTCACAGACTCTTTCTACTCGTGGTGATGCAGGAGTCGGAAAGAACCCAGCTTGACATTCAGAATCCCTCAGATTTTTCAGGGAGAAACAAATATCATGTAGTCTGAGGAAATTTAGTGCCAGATCATGATTGATCCTGAGCAGATTAAGGGCCAGATAATCACTGGGCCTGATGCTAGTGTGGAGAGTGTCCAGAAACAATTTCCAAGTCACAGGGTGGCTTTGTTGCTGAGGCACCTTGCTCAGCCCCACAGTCCATCCCTGTGTGACTCCAAGCAAGTCTCATGTAAACAGATTTTCAGAAGTTTTCCCTGGTTCTGTATCCCTTAGATTTTGGGATGCTACAAACTGGGAAAATAGCTGATTAACAGTCAATGACTGAAGTTTATTCCCATGTGGCTGAAATGAATTGGCCACTGTTGTTTGTATTACAGCACCTGGAGTTCCCATTGTGCTAGGCTCTGCACAGACACATCATAAGACAGAGTTCCTGTCCCAAAGTTTACATGGTAAATAGATAAGACAGACCAGAGGTTTGAGAAAGGAGTAGAGCATGCAAGCAGAGATGGGTTGCAAATACTGTGTTAGTGCCAGGATTTTATTGATGGGAGGTTAGTAGGTTGTTTAATGTAAAATGAATGGTGCTTCATTAGAAGAGGATTAACTAAATGGAAAGGCAAAGGGCTGTGAGAGAGGACAATGGAGAAAAGTAAGGGGGATATCAGGAAGGAGGGGACTGTTACCGTTTCTGAGTAACTGCACCTGTGTTTCCCCAGTGCTCCCTTTAGGGCACCCACTGGAGGTTTCTGACTCCCAGTTGTCATCTCTCTTGGGTATAGACCTGCATCTCTCTACCACCTGAGCAAGCATCGTAAGGCTGCATAGCTCCTTGCCTTACACAGTGGTCTCCTTAGCAAGCAACCCAGCCTACCCAAAGGAGCGAGCTGGTGAGGGTCTGTGGCCTGTGTTGTGCAGGAGGTCAGACTAACAATCAGAATGGTCCCCTTTCACCTAAATATCTATGAGCCTAAAAGTCAATGCCTGTAATGTTGCTTTCTGGCCAAGACTTTTAACCACTGTTTGACCTGACCAGTAGTTACAAATTACCGCACAGCTCTTTCTAAGCAAGCACATTTATTTTTAAGGCAAAGGCATCACAGAGAAAACATAGTAAAACAACAAACATTCCAGTACGAATTCTAAACACTGCAGGAGTCCCCCGTCAGTCATGAGAGACACTAGTAGGCCGAAATCTTTCCAACCATCTGCAAGGGTTCATCTGATGGGTGGTACCCCTCTGCAAGTGCTTACTGTCATGAGTGATTCCTCTAAATCATCCCATGCTGTTTCAGTTCCTGGCAGTGCCAGCCATCCTGCATATATCAGAATACAGCCATGCACACAATTTCTGGCTCACAGTGATGTATAAACTCAATACAAAATGTTCTGCCAAAGGTACTGCACATGGCTGCAGTGTCAGTCACAGGAACCATAGAGGGAGGCAGAAGTCAGGGGAAAGGAGTTGGAGCCATCAGCCAGTCTGAAGAAGGGAGACAATGTCCATAGACTGTAGAGAGTCTGATGATATCCTCAGTGTTTGCGGGTCCTTTCTGTGGTTGGTTGTGCTTGCTTCTGCTGGCAGAGTCTCTGCTCCCTGGCTGATGCCATGGGTTAGTTGTAGCTCCAGAGTTAAATCCTGTTTTCACCTGTCTCCTAGGCCAGACCTGCTGAAGTCAGAGGGCATCTCCAGTGTGGAGGTGGCACCCAGTGGCTCACCAGTCTCAGGAAGTCCCAAAATGTCAACACTCAATAGCAAAGGCCGATACCGCTGCAAGCCACGTCACCGACGAGGGAACAGCAAAGGCAGCTATAACGAATTTGCAGGGATTTTGAAAAACCAGCCAGCACAGGACAACTCCCCCCAACCACCTCATCACCATACTCCTCATTCTCATCATCCCGGCCTTCAGCAGCAGCACCAGCATAGCCAGTCCCATTACCATGGCCATCACCCCAGGTTAAACATCCAGGGGCAAGACATCATGAACTGTGCCAGCAACCTGCGGTACTTTGGCCCTGCAGCAGCCTTGCGGAGCCCCCTCAGTAACCATGCCCAACGGCGCATGTCTGGCTCCAGCCCCGATCTCATCTCAACTGCAATGGAAGCTGATTCCCGGAGGAATTTGGAGAATGAGGAAAACAAAGTTGATCACTGGCACTGTTGTAAAGCAGACCCATACAATCCCTGTCCTCAGTGCAGACAAGTGATGAGTGTTCAGGAGCAGATGCCATCCATTGAACCAGGGACATTGAACCAATGCCGCCCATTGAACCACCTTGAAACAGCAACATGTAGTCCCTTGTGTGGAAAAGCCCAGCTTCCTGAAAAGACAGAAGAGGAAGACTTCAACAGCTGCAATTCAGTGTCATTGCTGGGCACCCATCAACATGTGTCTGCCCCAGTGTTGCCTTGCAAACCCAGACCTATCCAAAAGGTAAGGACAGGAAGTACAGTCCATCCTTGATTTCCTGGACCCCGATTCCCTGGACTTTGGAAGATTCGGACGAATCTTCTGAAGTCTGGGGCCCTGGCTGCGCTGCTCTGGAGGCCAGGGAAGGGGGTCCTAACCTCCCCTGCTTCCAGGAAGGGAGGGCCAGGGGCCAGAGGCTGATTCACCCGCCCGCCTGCCTGCCTAGCCTTGCTGTAGTGGGTGGAGCAGCCAGACAGCTGATCTCCAGCTGGCCGCGCCTCCCTGGGAGTGGAGGGGGCTGGCACTGAGCTCCAGCGCACGGGGTTGGGGTGCTGGAGCGGCCCACCCTGCACCCAAATGGTCCCCCCCCCCCCATGGGCCTGCTCATGGCCGGGGGGGCAGAGCCGGGGGTGAAGCAGACCAAACTGTTTGGGTGCAGGGTGGGCCGCTGCAGCACCCCAACCTTGCGTGCTGGAGTTCAGTGCTGGCCCCCTCCTCTCCTGGGGAGGTGCGGGTGGGCAAACAGTTTGGCCTGCTTTTCCCCGTCGCCCACCCCCCCCACCCCCGGCCGTGAGCAGGCCCATTGGAGGAGTGGGGGCTGGGGATGAAGTGGCCCAAACTGTTTGGGCGCGGGGCGGGCCACTCCAGCACCCTGACCCCGCACACTGGAGCTCAGTGCCGGCCTCCTCCTCCCCCAGGAGGCGCGGCCAGCTGGGGGTCGGCTGTCTGCCTGCCTGCTCCACCTGCTGCGGTGAGGCTGGGCAGGCAGGCGGGTGGAGCAGCTAGACAGCCAACCCCCAGCCAGCTGCACCTCCCCGGGGGAGCAGTGGGCCAGTGCTGAGCTGGGCGGGGGAGGAGGCTTTCAATTTCCTGGACATTTGGGAAATCCAGATGTTTCCTCCCCCACTTTGGTCTGGAAAATCAGGGACGGACTGTAGTCTTTAAAATAACGATAGTCCAATGTTTAAAATTTCACGGAAGAAACAGTATAATGTGGTGTCCTATTGGTGGAGAGTATGACAGAATATCAGTCCAAACATGAAGGGGCAGAAATAAGATTATGCATGAAACTTTTGTTTTTAATTCCTGTCTTTTAGTGCTTTGCTTTGCGGCCTTGAGTCCTGTTTAAAGTAGTTTATGTTTGGAAAGATTATAAGTGGAAGTAGGAGCACTGCCTCTTGTTATGGTGGCCTGACTTCTCATTAGAAGACTGGGTTTTCAGTTACATACAACTTTGGCAAACTTTTAACTGTTTGGACTGAAGGTTTCCATTCCAAGTGTCTGCCTCTGTCTAAAGATTTTTGTTCTGTTTGTTGGGGTGGGTTTTTTGTTGTTGGGGGGGGGGGGGTGTTCCTTTTTTTAAATTTCAGAAAAAAAGGTCCAGCCATTTCTCAGAACAAAGTCAGGGAATATTACTTTGTTTTGCCATGTTAAAAAAAAAAAACCTCTTACATCAATTTCTTTGAGACATTTTAGCCCCTGTGTGCTTTGGAGCAGGAACACCAATTTTGCCTTAGGTATCATCCTAGAGTCAGCAAAATGCCTTTTGGAATTCATGTTAGATTGTCTAAATTTAAACAAGTTATAAGTTGCCAAAAGTTGAAGTTTGCACACTCTCAGTAGAGACCTTTTGGAGTTTGGCAGCTAAATACCCCCAAACGTTCTCTGCACTGAGCATACTCCAGTCTGGAGCTCCAGAACTTTACTTACTTCTGCTCCTCTTCGCAGCTTGGGAGCTCTGTGGTGCCAGGAACAGGACTTGAGAGATGGGGTATTATTGTCTTCTGTCCTCTCAGTACTTCCCCTGCTAGCACTCAGCAAGGCAGCGAAGTGGGAGCCAGTCTGGCTGAAATGCAGGGAGCAGAGAAGCTGAGCTTGGGGATGTGGCTAAAGGAGAGCCTGAGATTAGTGTGGGAACTGGAATTAGGACAAAGGTGGCTGAAACAGGACTGGGTCATCAAGGTAAAGTAAGATGGCATGGGGAGTGGGAGATGGAGCTAAAATTGATTGATGAGAGGAGATTGAAACTGGGATGAACACAGGTTGGGGCTGGGCATAGAATATGATAAGACTTGGGGGCATAGGACCAAAAGAGTCTCCACACTGGAGCACACATCTCTCAGAACCTTGAATAGAACCTAGGATTCTCAAGTTGCAACATTTGCTGAACTAGCAGCAAATAACCATGAAGCCTATTGTCAAAATATACCTCATTTGCCTGGTGTGGCTGGTCCATATAGAGGATAACAACTTACTGCTGCTATCAGTTACTCTGTTAGCTCAATGGAAGAGTGCAGTGGATCTAAAGGTTCGCAACTTGATGATGGTCCATTTGGTTCTCAGTATGGTTCCAGATAGTCAGTCAGTATGATGAAATTACTGGTTCTTCTTTGACTGATTGCTCCTGTCCATTCACCTTTAGGTGTACTCATGCTGTGTGCACGGATTGCCAGGAAGTTTTCCAATTTCAAAAGGGATAGCCGTGTTAGTCTAGTCCAGTAAAAAAACAACAAGGAGTTGTGTGGCACCTTAAGACTAACAGATTTATTTTTTGCATGAGCTTTCGTGGGAGAAGATCCCAATTCCTCAGATGCTTCCCACAGAGTACCCGTAGGGTTGGCTGTGGAGCCCCCTAGAGTGGCACCTTGGTGAAGTCCTATATACGAGCCAGCTGACCATCCCCTCCTCAGTTCCCTTTCTACTGCCCTGGCAGTCGCTGGAATATTGCCTGCTTTCTAGCGGCTTCCCTGATTTGTTGTTGGAGTTCTGTTAGCAATTTTTGCTGATTAGCGTTTCCCGCCCTGAGTCGGGGCTGGCTTCATGCCTGGCTTTAAAGCCTGCGGCTCTTGCAGGAAGCCGATGCCATTGGATGATCCACATTGGTCCTGCCTGCTGTGTCTCAGAGAGTCATTTAAAAGAGAAGTGTAAAATCGGCCACAGTTTTAAGCCTCGGACTCAGAAGGATAGAGTTCAGAGACTTAAAATCTATATGATGAAGGAGGCCATTCACCCAGCTTTCTCGGGCTCAGAGAGATCCAGTGCTGCACCATCAGTGCAGAGTGCACCTCCCATCCTGCTGGGCAGCTCTGAGCCCAAAGACAGACTCAAGCCCTGGCACTGCACGGCACCAGACGTGGCACCATCTCAGCGGCACTGGTTCCTCTCCCCAGTGCCGCCACAGAAGAAGAGGAAGACAGACAGAGGCTGTTCACCTGGCAAGAGTGCGGCACCAGCCAAGAAGAGTAGCAAAGGAGGGACACCCTCAGTGCCTCACTAAGGGTGGAGCCTCCTGTTTACTGGGCATCTTTCTAACCCGATCTTCATCTCCTCTCCCAGAAGGGAGACCTTAGAGGAGGAGATCCTGCTACTTTTGACACTGGAGGCTTTCGTGGCAGCGCAGGACTCTTTAGAACAGGCAGAGCCACCATTGCCTTTTCAGGTTTCATCTCCAGCACCCAATAGACTGGGGCTGTTGAGAGGCAAACCCATGGCACTGCGCTCCACATCGCTGCAGCACCAATTCCTCGCGGCGCTGGAGGTAGAGACTCCCTGCTCTCTGCGGACCCCGTGAACAGACCAGCGTTCCATGGTACCACCCAGAAATAGTGGCAGCAGATGGCGCTCCATGGTACTGCTCCCCGAAAGCAAGTGCAAACAGCCACTGTCAAAGTCTGCACCGCATCCAACCTCAGCACCACGCCACAGAGTTCGGGCTTTGAGCTCATGGCACCATTCTCCGGTGCGACAGGGCACGGCACCGCCTTGGTCTCCATGGAGCAGCCCCTCCTTTGGCTTAGAAGCCAGCTCAGCAGCGTCGAGGAGAGATCAGGGCATTGTTAAGAGACAGTCCCAACAGCCTCCACTTCCTCAGTGGCAGCTGCCTTGGCCAGTGCCACAACAGTGGCCCTTTTGGACATCTTGGGCCTACCATCAAAACCGGGGACCCAGACTGCCTAGACCCCACTCTGGGATGGCCTCTCGGCCACCGCCATCCTATTCCGCCAGTGTCCCTCTGGGCACCGCAGCATTTCTGAAGTAGGCTCGGAAAGGAAAGATGGAGATAGAGCAAGTCTGGTGAGCGAGGACCACCATACCTCCTCTGGTGTAGAAGACAGGCGACCGGAGCTTTTGGGGGAATCGTCATCCTCTCCCCCTAATGAAGCAGTAGCAGGACCAAAACCAGCTGCAATCCTGGATGACAGCAAGGTGCATCAAGAGCTTCTTCGAAGGGTGGCACACGGTCTGGGCATCCAAGCGAAAGAGATATCGGAGGAGGCAGACCCGATGGTTGATATCCTGCTTCCAGAAGGCCCTGGCAGGGTGGCTCTTCGCTGATTAAGACAATTCAAAACACTATCAAGACCTTATGGCATACCCCAGCCTCCATCCCCCTGACAGCAAAAAGGGTTGAGAGAAAGTATTTCTTACCATCTAAAGGTTATGAACATTTTTACTCACACCCTACACCGGAGTCATTGGTGGTGGCAGCGGCAAATGAAAAGGAGCGTCAGGGCCACCCTGGGCCCCCTCCAAAGTCCAAGGAGGCCAAAAAGTTGGACTTATTCAGCAGAAAAGTCTATTTGACAGGAGGTCTTCAGCTAAGAATTGCCAGTCAGCAGACAGTTCTTAGCAGATATGCCTTCAATTCCTGGGCTGCGATGGAGAAATTTTCTGAGGGGCTGAGTCAGGAGTCTGGGGCTGAGTTTACAGGAGCTGTCAAGGAAGGCAGGGTCATCTCTAGGGCTTTGTTGCAATCTGCCCTCGACACTGCAGATGCGGTCTCGTGAGCTATGGCCTCCAGAGTGACTATGCACAGAAGCTTGTGGCTGCAAGCATCCGCTCTCCTGTTAGAGGTTCAGTCTATGTTACAGGACCTTTCTTTCAAAGGCTCAGAGTTTTGTTTTGTTTTGTTTTTTGTTTTGTTTTGTTTTTTGTTTTGTTTTGTTTTTTGTTTTGTTTTGTTTT
>ML682006.1:31568494-31623694 GCA_007922195.1 Podocnemis expansa
TTTGTTTTGTTTTTTGTTTTGTTTTGTTTTTTGTTTTGTTTTGTTTTGTGTGGGGTTTTTTTTTTTTTGCAGCAAACCGACGCCAAACTACAGACCCTCAAAGATTACAGGGCCTTGTTGAAATTGTTGGGCCTACATACTCCTGCCTCTCAGAGAGAGCCTTTCAAGCCCCAGCCTCCTGCCCGTCCATACCAGTGTTGCCAAGATTATGACTGTCAAAGGGGTCACAACGGACGTAAGAATAGTCACTGTTCCTCTGGCACAAAGCAAGGAAGCTCGCATCAACCATCTTCCTCTAAGAAAAGCTTTTGAGGGTACACTCGAGGTTGGAATACCGGTCTGCATTGTGGATCCAGTTCATCCTCCATTTACCAACAGACTATCCCAGTTCTACCATGCCTGATTTTCTATCACCTCGGACCTGGGGGTGCTCCACACAGTGCAATGGGGGGACTCCCTCCCGTTTTCGTCGTTAACCCCTTCTCATCAACTCCCCTCCCAGTCCCTTTTCAGGGCCCCGTCTCATGAGCAGTTACTGTGCCAGGAGGTGGACAACCTGCTGGACAAGGGAGCGCTGGAGGATGTCCCACACCATCCAAAGGGCAAGGGGTTCTATTCCTGTTATTTCCTCATCCCGAAAGCAAAGGGCAGTCTCAGGCCTATTTTCCATCTTCGGGGACTGAACCATTTTTTGTGCAAAATCCACTTCCGCATTGTGCCCTTAGCCTCTATAATCCCTTCACTGGATCCAGGAGACTGGTGTACCACCCTTGATCTTCAGGGAGCCTATTTTCACATTTCAGTCGACCCCAGGCACAGGAGGTACCTGAGGTTTGTAGTGGGCAAGAGACATCTTCAGTTCACAGTTCTGCCTTTCAGACTGGCTGTGGCACCCTGTGCCTTCACGTAGTGCCTGGCAGTGGTCGCAGCCTTTCTCAGACGTCGTCGGATTCAAGTGTTTCCATACCTCAACGACTGGCTCTTGTGCGGAAGTTCCAGAAACAAGGTGAGGGATCACCGTTGTGTAATTCGGAACACCTTTTCCAGTCTGGGCCTGCTGGTAAATGACCAAAAGTCTACTCTGCTCCCAACCCAGAGAATCAAATTCATAGGGGCATGTTTGGACTCAACAGTAATGAGAGACTTGCGCCCTCAGTCTTGCTTCGAAGTGATCAGAAACATGGCACAGTGCCTGCAGAAATTCCCTTTCACAACAGTAAGGACTTGCCTCAAGCTGCTTGGGTTTATGGCAGCTTGTACCTACATGGTGCAACATGCCTGCCTTCGCTTGCGTCCCTTGCAACAGTGGCTAGCGTTAGTGTACTGGCCAGCTCAGGACAGTCTAGACAACATCATTGTTCTGCCTTTGAAGGTACTCAAGTCCCTAGACTGGTGGTGTCTTGAGAGTAATGTTTGCAGTGGACTTCCGTTCCACTCTTCTTCCCCATCGGCGGTCCTGGTGACCGATGCCTTGGACCTCGGTTGGGGCGCGCACCTTGGTGCACTCAGAATCCAGGGCCATTGTAGGGGGGAGGAGGTGCTCCTTCATATCAATGTCAAGGAGCTAAGAGCAGTCTACCTGGCTTGTGTCACCTTCCGGAGTCACCTAGTGGGGAAGGTGGTCTCAGTCCACACAGACAACTTTGGCCATGTTTTATGTCAACAAACAAGGGGGTGCTCGCTCTAGTCCACTTTGCCAGGAAGCCCTTAGCCTGTGAGATTTTTGTATTAACCATTCTATTCACCTGGTGGCCTCATACCTTCCAGGGCATGAGAATGTCATAGTGGATGACCTCAGCAGGAAGTTCATGACCCACAAGTGGTACCTCAAATCAGATATATTGGGGGGGGGGGATTTCTGCCAGTGAGGTTATCCCCAGGTAGACCTGGTTTGCCTCCGAGCCCAACAAGAAATGCAGTACGTTCTGCTCGTTCAGGGGTTGCAGCCTCGGGTCTCTGGCGGACACTTTTGACATCCATTGGGGGGGAGGGGTATGTTACGCGTTTCCCCCAACCCTCTTGATTTCGAAGGTCATCCAAAAAATCAAGCAGGACAGAGTGACAGTCATTCTCATAGCAAAAAATACCAAGGAGTCATGTGGCACTTTAAGCCTAACAGATTTATTTTTTGCATGAGCTTTTGTGGGAGAAAATCCCACTTCTCTGTTAGGCTTAAAGTGCCACATGACTCCTTGTTTTTTTTTTGCTGGACTAGACTAGCATGGCTATCCCTTTGGAAATTGACAACATTCTCAGCACCAGCATGGCCGAGGCAGCTTGGTATACGATGCTTTTAAACCTCTCAGTCCATCCATCAGTAGTGCTGCTGCTCCTGCCGGACCTCATCACCCAGGATCACGGTCGCTTGGTTCATCTGAACCTGGAATCCTTGCACCTTTGAGCTTGGAGCCTCCGTGGTTGACCCGGCAGGAGCTGCAGTATTGATCCCCCATCCAGGAGGTTTTGAGAAATAGTAGAAAGGAGGCTACCAGGACCACTTACAAGGCCGAATGGTCGAGATTCATCAGATGGGCTGCGGACAATGGTCTAGATCCTGTCTCCCTTCCCATCCAGAGGATTCTGGACTGTCTGTGGGAGCTGAAGTCAGGAGGGCTGTCAACCTCTTCCATTACAGTCCACCTGGCTGTGATTTTGGTGTTTCGTAAGGGTTCAGGGTAGATCTCAGTTTTTTCTGACCCAACAGTAAAACACTTTCTTAAGGGGTTGATGAGGCTATTCCCAACAGTTCATCCACCAGTGGTTCAATGGGACCTCAATCTGGTCCTCGCTCGACTGACAGGTCCGCCATTTGAGCTGTTGGCATCCCTTTTGCTGTTCTTCTTGTCCTGGAAGGTGGCCTTTTTAGTGGCAATCACCTCGGCCCATCAGGTGTCTGAGGTCCGGGCCCTTATGTCAGAGCCACGATACGTGGTCTTTTTCAAGGACAAGGTTAGTCTTCACCCACATCCAGTGTTCCGCCCAAAGGTGGTGTCTGCTTTTCACACCAGCCTGGAAATCTGCTTACCGGTGTTCTGCCTGAAACCACATGCTTCTCGGGAGGACTGGCGCCTCTATACACTGCATGTTAGATGGGTGTTGGCCTTTTACATTGAGAGAACGAAGCAGTTCTGCAAGACTTCACAACTTTTTGTGGCTGTAGCAGACAGAATGAAGGGGCAGGCTGTGTTGACACAGCGCATTGCCTCGTGAATAGTAGCATGTATTCAAGAGTGCTACACCCTGGCAAAAGTTCTGCCTCCGCAGATTAAGGCCCACTCAACAAGGGTGCAGGCTGTGTCTTCAGCATTCCTGGCAGGAGTGCCCCTGGAAGACATTTGTAAGGCAGCAACATGGTCCTCACCCCACACTTTTGCTCAACATTATTCAATCACCCAGCAAGCGCAAGATGACACTGCGGTGCGGAGAGCAGTCCTACAATCTGTGCAGCGAGGATTCTATCCCACCGCCTAAGGTAAGACTTAGTGACTCGCCTAAAGGGGAATGGACAGGAGCAATCACTCACAGAAGAAGAAGAAGAGGTTACTTACCTGTAACCAGTGTTCTTCAAGATGTGTTGCTCCTGGCCATTCCGCTTCCCTCCACCTACCCTGCTTGGAATAAGAGAGGAAAGTTCAGAACTGAGGAGGGGAGGGTCGGCTGGCTCATATATAGGACACCGCCAAGGCGCCACTCTAGGGGGCTCTGCAGGTGACACTATGGGTACTCTGGGGGAAAAACCTTCCGGTGATCCGTGCACACGGCGCAGTTACGCCTAAGGGGAATGGACAGGAGCAACACATCTTGAAGAACACTGGTTACAGGTAAGTAACCTCTTCTTTTCAGTTTGGTTGGAGGGGCCCTAGAAAATTACACAGCCAAAACTATATTAAAATAACATTATTAAGGACACAAAGTCAAGCACACCATCAGGAAATGCTGGAATACAGATTGGCTGAGCAACCTTAAATCAACCCTCTTGTGTCTATGTATTCGGAGACAGTCTTTAATTACATGATTGCATGACATTTTTTTCCCCACAGGACCCCTGCCTCAGTCAGTGCACAGGATGGAGCTGCTCTGGGAATGAATCCTGGTGTACAGTGAATGAAGCTTTTTCTATAGGGCTCTGTCTTATTGTGTTAGTCAGAAGGTATATAGTGAGTAAAATGGGATTACAGGAAGAGAAAGGATGGTGTTATGGTTAAGGCAATCAAATAATTAAAGACTATATCATAATGCAAACACCCAAAGGAGGCAAATTAAGGTTGTGCATGTAACCTGGCATTTCCTAACTTTTCTGTGCTTGACTTTGTAACCTTAATAATGTTGTTTGTGTAGTTTTTCATGTGTAAATTAGTAAATAAAATAAAATAATTCATTTTTCAAGAGAGACTAAAGAAGGTGTATGAAGGGAGGGGTTACCAGAGAAAGGCACTGGAGGAGAAATACAAAGGGTTTCTGTGTGAAGTCTGATACGAGGACATTAGATTCCGAGAAGAGTACCATAGGAAGTGGTTAAAACTCGTATGTACTCTCATCTTAATGCAAAAACTGCTTGGTCATTTCTCAGGGGGTACTAAGCTTGGCATGCTGCTAAAGCTACCTTGCTTCTGTTGATGCTGTTAGGCATTCAGGGCCAGCTGCACCTCAGTGCCACCTCTGAGTGCACCCCTATGTCTCAGACGTTGTACCTTTACAGACTCGTACTTTTCCACTGGCGCCTGGACTGCCAAACCATCTGTATCAACACTACTTAGCCTAACAGGTCCAACTGACTTTACCACCTGTGTTCCTCCTTTTGGGAGTCTGTGACTGGTGCTGCATATAATGACCAGCCAGCCTTCTTACATAAGGTAGTGGTTGTTTTAGCAGTAGGAACAAAGTATTTAGGATACGTCTACATGGCAAAAAGCCTTGTAGCTGTGAGTATTAGAATCCAGCTCGTCGGTCTCGTGTTAGACATTTGGGCTCAGACTCCAAAGACTGGGGAGAGGGTGATGGTAGCGTCGACAGGCCTAGCTTCTTCAAATACCCCCAGTGTGTGCCTGTGTCTTAGTTTGGTTCCTTGCAACTTGCTCTTGTTAGAGTCTTTTAGATCTTCCAGTTCTCAGGCATTTTCCTCTCCTGGTGTTGTCTCTTAATAACCCTCTAATGTTTGTGGAAGAAGGGGTTATCTTCAGCTGTTCTTTTCATTCCTGTGTGTTTTCTCAGTGGCCCCTGTTAAACTAAAACTGTACACTAACCCTCTCAACCAGGTCAACATCCACTATTCAAGGTGATTACAGAGCAAAGTTGCCATTTTACTTCCTTCAAACTCTGGTCTATTCTCCCTTTTAATTTCCTCGGGTAACTTTTAGTTTTTATTTTAATTCCTTGGGAATTTCCTTCTGCTTTTTTGCATTATTGATTAGTGTCGGCCAGCTTGTTCAAAGAGTTTCAGGGACTCTGAGATTGTGTCCTTATTACTGTAATTCTACATCTTTCATCTCATTTGGTTATACCCTAAACCATGGGTTGGGAACCAGTACTGGGTCACAACTATCAGATACAGGGTTGCAGCACTCCTGCTGCTGCTGCCAAAAGACTGAAATGTATTGGTCAAAGACGTAATTGTTGGGTCATGGGTATTAATTATTTTTTTTCAACTGGATCCTGAGGAAAAAAGTTGAAAACCACTGCTCTGCTGCTTCTCATGACATGATAAACCTTCGCACTGTCCCCAGTATCCAATGCTGTGTCTCATGCTACCTCATCTCTATAGGTTTTCTTTGGATATTTTTTGTCATTTTATATTATCACTCCAAACTACTGTACATCTCTGCCTTATGACATAATTTTGGAAACAGAATTGGAATGATTTTCTTTCAGATGTGACCTGGTGTCTGTGAAAGAATATTTCAAAACTAGATACTAATAAATCCACACTAAAGCACATTAGAATAGAATAGAATCGAATCATAGTGTTGGAAGGGACCTCATGAGATCATCAAGTCCAACCCCCTGGGAATTGAACCCAGGATCGTCTGCATATTAAGCAGAGGCGCTAGCCGTCCCTGCTGAATTCTGTCTCTTTGGTCAGCTCATCACTTGAAGGACTCTAAAACTATGCCAGTCTCTGCCTTGTCTATGCCGAAACATTGATTGGCAGGACTCTGGTGGTGGTGGTGGTTGTAACAGTTAGAGCTGTACTAGTAAAATTCCCCCTGTGGATATTCTGTTCTGGAAAAGAAGTTACTATTCCAGAAAAAGTACCCCTCTTCAAAGCACAAAGCAGAATAATAATGCCGGAACCAAGTTACTTGTCTTCTAGAAAAAGGCATCCACACAGCAAGTAATACCCACATAGCTGCAGCAAGATAATTATACCACTATAGTTCTGCCAGGCAGTGACCCTGTGAAGACAAGAGCTAAACTCTGTCTCTGTTAAATGTCAGTGTTTCAGGAAAATTGCTGGGACATTCCAGTATCTCAGAAGTTGCTCTTGCTATTTTAATGCACAATATCCAGGCATAATAAGTCTAAGACCTAACTTGTTGGATTTCCTGTTAAATTGATCAGCAACCAGATGCGTCTCTGTCCAGTTCTGTTTCTCATAGCTGTTAGCTTGCTGAAGTTTAGCAATGTCTTATTTGCTGGGAGTGCTGCAGTTCATTCCCCTCCCACATAGGCCATGGAGAGAGCTGATTCCCTGTATTGCCCTCAGCATGCTCAGAACAGCTGCAGCTGTGCATTGTAACAATTCCTATAATTTAATCTCACACTTCATGTCTTCAGTTATCATAGAATCACAGAATTGCAGGGTGGGAAGGGACCTCATGAGGTCATCTAGTCCAACCCCCTGCTAAAAGCAGGACCACTCCCACTAAATCATTCTAGCCAGGGTTTTGTCTAACCAGGCCTTAAATGTTTCCAAAGATGAAGATTCCAACACCTCCTTGGGTAACCCATTCCAATGCTTCACCACCCTCTTAGTGAGAGAGTTTTTCCTAATATCCAACCTCAGTCAGCTGCAGCTTGAAATCATTGCACCTTGGTATGTCCTCTTACTGCTGAGAACATCCTAGCTCCATCCTCTTTGGAGCACCCCTTCAGAAGTGGTTGAAGAGTCTATCAAATCCCCCTTCAGTCTTCTCTTCTGCAAACTAAATAAGCCTAGTTCCTTCAGTCTCTCCTCATAAGTCATGTGCTCCAACTCCCTAATCATTTTCATTGCCCTCTGCTGGACTCTTTCTAATTTTGTCAACATCCTTTCGGTAGCGTGGAGCCCAAAACTGGACACAGTATTCCAGATGCGGCCTCACCAGTGCTGAATAGAGGGGAATAATCATAACTCATATCCAGCTTGCCATCCACCATAACATCCAGACGTCAGGGTGAATATTTTCCCTTGACACGTAATGAGCCGGATGCATTTTGAGGCTTAGGGATTTTTTCTTTCCTTTGAAGCAGCTGAGATTCTCCATGGGTAGAGATGGGACACCAGACAGGGTGGACTGGTGAATTGTGGTGTTGCAGAGAATCCTGTGCTTTATAAGCCTGGCTAGAATGGCTTTGTTCATGTGGTCTGGACCTAAGTGATCACCAAATTTGAGCTCAGGTTGGAATTTTTCCTTGGGTTAAATAGGCTGGGATATTTGGACGTTTCCATTTTCCCATGCAGCATGGGAGACAGGTTCATCTTGCTGAGATCATTTTTGCGTATGTCATCTAACAGGTCCCTGCCATTGCAGGGGCCTCAGGCATTGGAGGCACCACATTCCTTTCTGTTCTTTACCTGTAACACATAACAGCTTAGTCTCTTGCAATCTGAAATGGTTTAGTCTACATGAGTTACTGGGCTCCGTATGGTGATAACTGGGTGTGACTTAATGGTCTGCAATGTAGTGGAGACCATAGTAGATGATCTTAGGCTCCTTCCTACCTTAAATGCTATGAAACCTCTCAATGCAGTGACTTGGTACCACAGAACAAAGAGGCAGCTGTATAATTGGTTTTGATCAGTCCTGTAACATTGTTCTTTCTCTTGTCCCCGTCAGAGTGGTGATGACTCTTCAGAACAGGAGGAAGGAGAAGTGGACAGTGAAGTAGAGTTCCCACGGAGACAGAGGTAAAAAGTCAAGCCCTCCAATTCTTCCTTGAGTGCTAGACAGGAACCTGGTTTAGTTTCATTTCACTTGACATCATGGCATTGTGCTGGAATTCAGAGCCTTTTGCCACAGCATGACAGGTCCCTGAGGAACTATTGCTCCCATACCAGCATGAAATGGAGCCAGCTCTGTAATGATACTCTTGTCAAGGGCCTGCCCACAATCCCTGTAAGCTATGGCAAGAGCTCCTGTTCTGATAGATACAAGATAATTCACATGAATGTCCCCTCTGTGGTGCTTCATGCTTCCATGCCATTTTCAGCCCTCTACAAGGTGCTTACCTCTGCAGCATGGGCTTTTTTGGGCAGGAATCTCAATGCATCTCAGTCATGCAGCGTGCTGCTGTATCTCAGAGGTCTATAGTTTTAAGTTTGTAACTGCCAGGGTCGGGCACCCTCGACAGTGTCTTTCAAAAGTTCTTTAACAGATTTGTTGCTGCAGAGGGCAAGGGAATGACTCCAGTGTCTGGGCTAGAACCATGCAGCCTTGTCTGTGTGATGTCACTTCATCAGAAGCCTGGTTATCTGAAACAGGGTCGTGTCCTCTATCTAAGGCTGGAGTCATGATCCCATTGGAGAAAGTGAGGCTTGTGTAATTGGAGGTGGGGATCCTGGAGAGGGGCTCAGAGGCTGAGCAGGGAAGTGGAGCAAAATGTTTTAAAGACAATTAACTACACCCAGTAAAATCCTTCAGTTTGGGTCTCGACAACAGCAATTTGACTCACGTAGTTTATACTGAATTTCTCTACTCAACTTCTGAGCTGTTAGCGTCTCATCACGACTTGTCACCCAGTCTCCAACACACTTTGAAGAGCTCCATTGTGTTCCCCACTTCCCTCTTGTTGGAGGAGTTGGTCAGCTAGCTTTGGCTGGTGTGGGCAGGGGCTCCTCCATTCTTCAGTCATAGTCAAAGATTACAGGCATTTCCCACAGCTTTTATAGTGTTTAAATTGCCAGATCTGATCCTGAAAGGATTCTGAAGCTGTTAGCCATGGCAAGGTTTGAAAGTTTAAAGGCTCTTCTCCTAGGACAGACTCCAAATTCCTTCTGATTAATCCTCCAGTAAAAGGTGCAGGTACATCTGTGTAACACCACTATTTGTTGTCAAGGAAAATTCAGCATCATTTCTTCCCAGCAAGCTGAAGCAAGTAGAGAGCGTGAACTATAGTGCATCAAACCTTTGTGTAAAATTGATGATTCATGGCTTTTCTCAGCATGTGGAATGAAATCCACTGTGCAGTGCATCAGGGGGCATAACCTGCTTTCCTGATTAACCATGAACTGTTTACCCCCAGGAAAATCCCCTTTTTAGGGTGGCAGGGCATCAGGTAGAAAGTTCAGGCAGGCTCCATGTCCAGCCAATGTCCACTCATTGCCCAGGGGGTTTCAAAGTGCTGTACACTCAACTCAGCACATGCTGGAGCATCAGCCAGGTACTGCTGCTTAAACTGCATGGAGAGGTGCGGATAGTGCAGCAGTTCACTCCCAGTGGGGAGGTATGCAGGGCAGGGCACTTGCTGCCCCAGGCCTGCTGCGCTGAAGAAAGTGGGAGTGGGACAGGTGATCGAAGAGGCTCTGACTAGGAGATGTGCCCAGGAAAGAAGTAGCTGTGATATCCCAGGAGCTGCAAGTGTGTGCTGAAAATGACACAGAATCTGGAAGGGACCATGAGAGGTCATTAAGTCCAGTCCCCTGCATTCATGGCAGGACCAAGTACCCTCTTAAACTATCCCTGACAGATGCTTGTCTAACATGCTCTTAAAAACTTCCAGTGATGGAGAGTCCACAGCCTGCCTAGGCAACTTACTCCTGTGATTAATCACACTGACAATTAGGAATTTTTTCCTATCGTCCAACCTAAGCCTCCCTTTGTTGTAATTTAACCCCATTGCTTCTTGTCCTGTCATTGGCAGTTCAGGAGAATAATTTTTCTCTCTCCTCCTCCTGATAACTTCTTAGATACTTGAAAACTGTTATGTTCCATCTCAGTCTCCTCTTTCCCAGACTAAAAAAAAAAATCTAGCTCTTTCAATCTTTTGTCGTAAATCAAGTGTTTCAGACCACTAATCATTTTTTGCTCTTCTCTGGACTTTCTCTAATTTGTCCACCTCTTTCTTGAAATGAGGCACCCAGAACTGGACACAATACTCCAATTGAGGCCTAATCAGGGTGGAGTAGAGCAGAAGAATTACTTCTTGTGTCTTACTTCTTAGTACTCCTGTTAATACATCCCAGAATGGTGTTTGCTTTTTTTTTTCAACAGTTACAGATGTTGACTTGTGTTTAGCTTGTGGTCCACTTGACACACACATCCCGTTCTGCAGGACCATTTCCTAGGGAGCCATTGTCCATTTGGTGTATATGTGCAGTGGATTGTTCTTTCCTAAGTGGAGTTCTTTGCATTTGTCTATATTGAATTTCATTCTTTTAACCTCACACCATTTCATCAGCTTATCCAGATTATTTTGAATTGCGATGCTGTCCTCCAAAGAACTTGCAACCCCTCCCAGCTTGGTATCATCCACAAACTTTTTAAATGTACTCTGTATGCCATCATCTAAATTATTGATGAAAATACTGATCAGAGCCAAACTCAGAACTGACCCCTGTGATACTGTGCTCATTAAGCAAGATTGTGACCCATTGATAACTACTCTCTGGGAGTGGTTATCCAACCAGTTTTTCACCCATTTTATAGTAGCTTCATCCAGGCTGTACTTCCCTAGTTTGTTAATGAGAAGGTGATTTGAGACTGTGTCAAAAGCCTTAGTAAAGTCTAAATCAGGGGGTGTCAAATATACGGCTTGCAGCCTACCAAGGGTGCTTATCCAGTCTGCCAAAATGCTGCCTGGGCTGTGACTTGGAGCTATCTACAACAGTGAACAGCAAATATAGGCTGCTGGCAGAACAGAGCAGGGCCAGGCGTGCACATGTGTGCATGCACACACTGTCTGTTTCCTTTTCTCTCTCTCTCACACTCACGTGATTGGAGTCACAGCACAGGGGAACAGAAGAAGCACTCCAGGCAATCCCAGCTCAGCTCTGCTGTGGTCTGCAAACTGTCAGAGACTCAGTCACAGCAGGCTGGCTCCCCAAGAGCCACTGCACCTGTTCGCTGTCAGTCAGTCACCATGCTAGTCTGATAGAGCTCAAGTGGGAATGAGCCAATCAAAGGCCAG
This sequence comes from Podocnemis expansa, assembly GCA_007922195.1. Classification (NCBI taxonomy): domain Eukaryota; kingdom Metazoa; phylum Chordata; order Testudines; family Podocnemididae; genus Podocnemis; species Podocnemis expansa. The sequence goes on from ML682006.1 coordinate 31,579,820, forward strand.
CCAGGACTGAGTCCAGCCAAAGGCCAGCATGCTGAATGACTGATGAGTGAGCAGGCATTGAAGGGAAAGAGGCAGGGAGCCCAGCCTGTTGGTGACTGAGGCTGATTGATTGCCTGCCACCACATGGTAGAGGAAGTAGAAGGGGTTCGGGAGCTGCACAGCTAGGAAAAGGGTTCTAGGAGCGGCACAGCCGGGGAAGGGGGTTGGGGAGCAAGGTGGGAAAGGGGAGCCCACAAGGTGAAAGAAAGGGAAGGTGTTTGGTGGAGGGGGGAAGGCGAGCCCATGCTGCTTTGAACGTAGCAAGGGAAATCATTGGGGAGCCTGTGCAGACACATGGCCCGCATCAAGTGTCCTGCCCTCCAGTGTGGTCCACCACACTGAATGCATTTGACACCTCTGGTCTAAATGTACCACACCTACTGCTTCCCTCCTATCCATAAGGCTGGTTACCCCACCATAGAAAGCTATCAGGTTGGTGTGACATGATATGTTCTTGACAAATCCATGCTGACTATTACTTAGCACCTTATTCTCTTCTAGATGTTTGCTAATTGATTCTTTGATTATTTGTGCCACTGTTTTTGCTAGTACAGAGGTTTAACTAACAGGTCTATAATTCCCTGGGTTGTCCTTGTTTCCCTTTTTATAGATGGGCACAAATTCGTTCTTTTCCAGTCCTCTGGGATCTCTTCAGTCTTCCATGATTTTTCAAAAATAATAGCTAATGGCTCAGATATCTCCTGAGTCAGTCCCTTGAGTATTCTAGGGTGCATATCATCAGGCCCTGGTGACTTGTAGACATGTAAATTGTCTAGGTAATTTGTTCTTTCCCTATTTTAGCTTCTGCTCTGATCCCATTTTTACTGTCCTCCCCTACATGAGGCATCACGATCAACCTTCTCGGTGAAGACCAAAACAAAGAAATTTACTTCCTCTGCCATTCCACATTTTCTGTTACTGTTTCCCCCTCTTTATTGAATAACAGTCCTACACTGTCATTGGTCTTTCTCTTTCTTCTAATGTATTTGAAATATTTTTTTTTTAAATCCTTTGTGCCTTCAGCTAGTTTGATCTTGGTTTGTGCCTTGGCCTTTCTGATTTTTCCCCTACATACCTGTTATTTGTTTGTAGTCATCTTTTGTGATTTGACCTAGTTTCCACTTTTTGTAGGACTCTTTCTTTACTTTTAGATTATTGAAAATCTCCTGGTTAAGACAGGGGTAGTCTGTTGCCATACTTCCTATGCAGTGAAATAGTTTGTTCTTATGCCTTTAATAATGTCTCTTTGGAAAAAATGCCAGCTGTCTTCAGTTGTTTTTCCTCTTAGACATATTTCACATGGGATCTTATTTACCAACTCCCTGACCATGCTAAAGTCTGCCTTCTTAAAATCTATCGCCTTTATTTTAGCGTTCTCTCTCCTACCATTCCTTAGAATCATGAACTGTCCCATTACATGTTCCAAAGGGGCAGCCGTGTTAGTCTAGTTCAGCAAAACAAGCAAGGTGTCCCTTTCCGCTTTCAAATGCTCAACCAGTTCTCCTCTGTTTGTTAAAATCAAATTGAGAATGGCTTCTCCCCTAGTAACTTTCTCCACCTTTTGAAATAATGGCTAATGAGTGAGGCGGGAAGGGACAAGGACATGTTCAGTCATTATGCTGCCATGATAGAGCAATTGTGTAATTTCATAAGAGATCTATGGAAAGTATTCCAGTGCTTTACATTTATCATAACATCCACTGTAGTGGTACCTTGGCACTGCAGTCAAGGGTCAGTGACCCACTGAGCCATAATTAAGGTTAAAATTATCTTCACTTTATAAGTCTATCCTGGGCTACACTCATTGCTAGGTTGCCTCCTTCTGGCTGCTTTGGGCATTAGCTGCTTCCAAGTCCGACATCCCCTTCTGTTGCTCATGTGCCCACATCCTCTGTCTCTGTGTCTCAGGTAGCTCTCGCTTTGTGACTTAGGTCTCTGGCCCAATCACTGTAGTCCTTCCCTTCCAGGATACCACAGTCGTGGTGGACAGCTGTCCCATGCATGCTTCTGCTCCACTGGCCAGTCCGTGCCACTTCCCCACTGGCTGATCGGGGAACCTGGGCCTGCCCTCTATTCCAGGTTCCAGTGCCGGAGCCCTGTCACTTGTGCTTGTGGTCTGCTTGCTCCCAAACAGTTGCTATTTCTATGGTTTCCTTCCTATATCTTCTGGCTATCTCCCAGGGTTTACCTACCCACACTCCCTTTTCCCAGACAGGAACTCCAGACTGTTTCCCCTGCAGCCTTCTTTTGCTGACAGCTTCCTCTGTTTATACTAGCTCAGCATATTCCTTCTTGCTTCTTCCTTCTCAGGTGGCACCCATCAGCTTTTCAAGCCCAGACTCTTCCCTGGGTGCAGCCTATCCAGTTAGTTAATCTCATTTAACTTGTTCTGCCTTGTGCAGGGTAGGCACATCATCACAGAGCTCTCCACTTTCCACCACCACCCCTAAAAGCCCCACCTTTTCCTTTGCAACTTCTCAGTAAAGAGACATCTCCCTGTGAAACTTAGCTTTCTCAACCTAAGTTAGAGCTTTTCTGGGAATCTTATTAAAAGGCAGGAAACAAGCCTCAAGCTATGGGGGTTTTGAACATTTAGGCCATGTGGCTGCCTTTGAAACATTTTCCTAATGCTTTCTGCCTCAACTGTGGTTGTGCTGCTGCAACCTTAGCAACATACTCTGTTCTGAATAATAGTAATTCTTTGGGCCAGCAACATGTGGTTTACTGTTACCAGTGCACAGAGCAGACTGGAGGAGTCAGGCTGTGCTGTCATTTTCTACAGTAATGAAATGATGTCACATCTGGCACACTCTTCAGTCCCTCCATCAAGTCAGCTTCCTCCAGCTTCCTGTCTGTCGTCCTCCCACAGTCTCATTTCTGTTCTCCTGAAGCTCCTGGGGTTCTTCACCCCCTCCCAGCCATGGGGCAGGGCTCTAGTGGCATCCCCTCTGTTCCTTTCAGTGTGGGTGCTGCAGGGTGGATGTGCAGAAGAGCTGTCCTACTGTTTGTGGGGATGGGGGAGAGCGAGGCAGTCTGAGCTTCTTGATTATTTGATCTCCCTCTTCCCATCTTCTTTTGTCAGAATAGTTTCAGCTCCTGAGTGCAGGGAAGAGCAGTTTTGATTGGTTGCTTACACTTCCGAAGGTGGGGAGAGGAGCCAGTCAGAAGGGTTTTTCCCAGGCAGAACTGACACATTTAACATCAGTGACCCAGCTACAGGTGAAGAAGTTTTATTTCCTGCCACCCTTGTCTCCTAGTGAGCTTTACTGGGGTAGAGGATGGGATGGAAACTACCCAAATGGTGGCAGCTGGAGACTGTCGTAATGCAGGTTTCTCCCAGAGTGTTCTGTGGACATAGGTTAGCTGTGTCAAGGCCAAGCTCCTTTGGATATGAAATGGAGCAGTGTAGCCAATAATATGGAGTAGGGGAAGTGATTTACCAGTGTAGACAGAAACGCTGCAATGCAGGGATTGAGGAAAGTAAAGCTAAACTGTTCTCCTGGGCTTGCAGGCCTCACCGCTGCATTAGTAGCTGCCAGTCCTACTCCACCTTCAGCTCTGAGAACTTCTCTGTGTCTGATGGAGAGGAGGGGAACACCAGCGACCACTCCAACAGCCCTGATGAGCTGACCCGTAGGCCGGAAGACCAGCTGACTGAGAAGCTGGATGACATGCTCTCGCAGACTCCTGAAATCCCTATTGAGATTTCCACTCAGTCTGATGGGCTTTCAGACAAAGAGTGCGCTGTGCGCAGGGTGAAGACACAGATGTCGCTGGGCAAGCTCTGTGCAGATGAACACACCTGTGAGGTAAGTGGAGCCTTCAATATTCCCCTTCCTCTTATACTTAGAAGCGAGACAAGAAATCCATATGGCTAGAAAGGGAAAAAGCCTGGACTGCATGGAAGGGGGCCATGAGAGAGGTTCTGCCAGGTGAAAATTGACTAGGCAAATCTCTGCCTCCTGGAACATTCCAAGAAAGTGGAAAAGCAGCAAATTTATAACTGATCCAAGTGACACAAGGCACAATTAACCTGTAGAACTCATTGCTACTAACCAGAGGTGGACAAAATTGGCTCACAGCTAGGCATCAGCAGTTTTACTTTTGGTTGCCAGAGGACACTCCTCCATTATATATCTTTAGTGGAGCTAGGTGCAAAGCTACTGAAACTGGTCACCATGGCAACTGGAAACATAGATTTGTCAAGGCCTGCACTAGATATTGTTGAGGCCAATAGGCTTTGGAGGGAGAGAGACCATTTATATGGCTAATGAGATATCCAAAGATAGAATAAAAAGTAGGAATTTAAATAATGGAATGGAAGGGATATAAATCCTCCCGCTTTGCGGCATCTGTCACCCTAAGGAGTTAGGAAGACTTCCTCTAAGGGCAGGTTATTCTCATTCTCTGCAAGGGTTTCTTGCACCTTCCTCTAAAACAACTGGTTGTGTTCACTGTTGGAGTCAGGAGATTGGGTTGGATGGACCTCCAGTCTGATCAGATATGGCATCCCCTGTTCGCCTGCATTCTCCCAACTTTCTTGTCCTGCCTTGTCTCTTCCCCAATTTCTTAATTTTCAGGTATTTTGCATTAGATAGGCCTACTTGCTGGTTCTCTTTAAAATCTAAATAAGTAGTATAGAAGGTACGTGGAGGGAACAGGGACAACAGGGATGGCTAAGGGCCTTGCTTTTCATTTCCCCCTTCCACCAGTTACACTCACTAACCACAAGGTCTCTGGGGCTATGTGTCAGGGGGAGCTGTGACCTCTGTAGTTCCCTAGTGCCTTCTGCTGGCTTAGTTGTTATAAGATGAGAAGTGATCAGCAATGGATGGGGTCCATTCCCTATCCTCTGCTTCTCTATCAGCCAGATTCTAATCACAACAGTGACTGAGGGGAGATCTCTAAGAAAATTTCTCTTTTTGCCTTGCAGAACCAGGCACAGTTTGGAGAATCAGACTGTGACTCTTCCGAGGGGGAGTGTTCCGATGCAACCGTCAGGACCAATAAGCCCTGCAGTTCTGCTACTTGGTAATGACAAATTCCTCGCCAAAACCCTCTGGATACTGGCACCTGGATTCCCCAAGACTCCTTTCATTTCCCCTCTTCCCTCCCATACTTTGACAGGAAGAGACGCTGCTGCTTCTTTCCATCCCAGAAATTATCTGCAATAACTTAAATCTCTGGAAAAACGTCCAAATGAAATTAATTCTCACTAAGCATTTCAATCAAGAATGGCAGGGATGTATTTTATTGAATAATCTAGCTACTGTAACATTGATATTTATTTTTGTTTTTACATTTTAACACTTTTTACTGTAAAGAGTGGACTATATAGAGAAAGACACAATAATTTGTTGCAAAAAATGTTTAGCAAACAAGTGAATGAAGAGACACATCCTTGTGAGTCTTACAAAAGTAGCATGATGAACACATCAGGATGCTTCTGCTTCTTTCCCAGGGACCAGGCCTCATGGCCCTAAGGGTTAGAGAATAGATAAAGACAAACAATCCAATCAGTCTTACAAAATGAAGAAACAGAAGAGAAACCTTCCAAAAGAAGCAAGGTAAACTATGAACAAACAGCATTCAGCATAACCAGCGGGGTTACTTTTAATCAGAAAATGGATATGTTCCTGGAGAAATTTTGGTACCAAGGTGCTTACCTCCAGGGTCTTCTGAATCAATACATTCCCCTGGGAATGTGACAATGGGGGTTAATTTATGGGAGTTTTGTTTCTTTTTTTTTTTAATCAGCATTTTGTCGTCAGATCCTGCAGATGTATTCTAACCTCATTCTCTCTCAAGATTTGGTATGACAGCACTTATTAATGTCATCGATCATCTTCGCCAGGGCAGACCAAACTGTGAATTTCCAGCTGAGCAGAGAACGATCTTTCAGAAGCAGAGTGCCATTTTCCCACCATTTACTTCCTCTCCTTACCTCCCATTCTTCTATTTGTTTCCTTCAGTTAAAATCAATCAATCAAATCAGTGCTAGAAACATAAGAACCACGGAAAGCACATTCTGCAAAGACTGATCTGAGACGCATTCTGGGGAGAACACCAGAGACGCTTGTACTGAACTTTGAGGCATCCTCCCACCTATCACAAGATCACACAACTGGCCAGCGCCAGGCGAGAGAGCTATGTATTGGCAGCAGCCCAGGCAATAAGCTGAGCTGGACAACAGTATCATCCTCCCTTTGTTTTCCTTATTCATGATTTGTTTTAGGAAACACTAACAGTTGCCTGCCGTTCATGTCCGGCTTGGTGTAGAACGGATAGCAGAATTTGGGCTCAGTTACTGAAGGGGAGGAGGCTTGGTTTTGGTTGTGGGTATATTTTATTTGGGGGACCTCAAAGAATGGATCCCACTTCCATAAATCCTAGCCTGGAGGAGAAACTGATGCATCATGGTGATATTAGAAAAGGTGAAATTCTGGCCTTTATGGGTGACCATCTTAGTCTCTCTGGGCCTTCACGTGGCTGCTTTTAACTGATAACGATTTCAGTCCATTTCTCAGTTATTTTCACTCTGGAAAAATTTCAGTTGTGCATCAGGAGCCCTGGGAAAGGCAGCTGCTCCTCCCATGGCCTGGCTAAGATGGCTAGAGCTGTGTGTCCTTCGTGGCACATTGTTACCACAAAGAATGGGTCATTGGCCCTTTCTCAGAAGCCATGCATGAGCCCCAGATGACTGGCAGGAATGGACCATAGGCAGGTTCTTCCGTTGCTTTGTTTGTTTACATTTCATGTTAAAATGTTGATTTGAACATAGCCTTGATAATTTATAGCCTAGTGGCAAGAATGAAGGAAAATGTTTTACTTATACAGGGAGCAGTATTGTATGAGTTAAATTATTCCATATTTTTAAATTTTTGTAGCTGGACTACACACATCTTAAGTTATTACATTGTTTTATTATTTATTAACTTTTCTGTAGATCGGAAGGTTGGCTTTACTACTGGCTCTATTGTTCTCTCATCACATGATGATATTTCCTCACTGCCCGTCATGGAAGTATGGGAGCAGAGCTGGTTTCAGGGGCTGTCAGTGGTTGCTCTCTTCTATGACCCCTGCTAGTGTCTTGCAGAGCACAGCCATTCTGGAGGCTCTGTCAGTCAGGACTGGCCTGCATGGTGAGGGAAGGAGCCCTCGGTTTCAGAAGACTGCGGTTGCATATTAGGAAAAACTTTTGCACTAGGAGGGTGGTGATGCTCTGGAATGGGTTACCTAGGGAGGTGGTGGAATCTCCATCCATAGAGATTTTAAGGCCTGCCTTGCCAAAGCCCTGGCAGGGATGATTTAGTTGAGGGTGCTCCTGCTCTAAGGTCTTTTCCAACTGTAGAGTTCTTCCACACTGGTGAAAACAGCACTTTGTCTGCTCATTGACAGCAGGGTGACAGGCCAGGTAGGTGTGTTGTGGGGTGGGCAGGGAGGTGAAGTGAGAAGGCTGGACAGGAGTGAGTGGTTTACAGTAAGAAATAAGCAGAAAAGCAATTGTACACATATTGAAAGGTGTAAGTGAGCCTTTGTGGAGAGGTATTCTGGGTTGCTGGTAAAGAACAAGCCATCAGTGCTAGTGGATTTGGAGGGCTGGCCACACTGCCTTGCACTGCATGTCCCAAATGCTCACATAAAAGAGCTAAGACAAGGAAGAGGGAGAACCAGCAGCAACCCTCCTAGGAATTGGAAGCAGGGGGCAGATTGACCCCCACAAGTGCAGGGGGAACCAAATTTAGTGTCCCAGGAATAGGAAGCTTCACTACAGAAGGGAGCACTGATTCCCTGCAGAGGACATTTAGCTTCAACAGCTGCTGTGCTGCTTAGGGTGATCTTGTTAGTAGGTTGTGATTATGCAGATAGGGTGCCTGTGTCCCAGACCAGCCCTGGTCACCTGAGATGTCAAGTGTTTCTAAAGAAGCTCTGATTACCCCAGGCAGCCAGACATACTAGGCAAGAAGGGACCACCCAGGCCCATGCTGTAGATGGCCAGAGCCCTGAGACAGGTCTTTTGTCCCCATATCAGTCAGATCCTGCCTGAGGAGCCCTAAAGGATTCCCTGGTGCCCTGCTGCAGAGGCAGTAAGCAGCCTGTGGGGAGTGATGTGGCAGAGTTCTCTGGAAAGGTTTAGCCTTGCAGTAGCGCCAGCGAATGCATTTGGAGAAGCAAGGGAGTATGTGGCCTCTCTCAGGACTCTGACTCTGCTATGGCTCCTTGGGTGCTGTTAATAGGGAGATGGCCTGTGGATGCGTGAGAGCCTGTGCTCTCCTGGGTAACGCTGCCAGAGTGGTGTTCAGCACTGGACTTTGGTGCATGCTGTGCAATAGCTCAGACAACCACTGGCTATACCTGTGCTTGGCTCCATCCCAAAAGGTTCAGTGTGGTCTAGTTTTGCATCTGCTCTTGATTGAAGGTATGTGCACTTAGCAAAGTTGCACGGAAGCCCCTGGCCTACATTCAGTACGCTGTTTCTCATGATAGCTTCTAACATTCCAAATCTCTGCACAACTTCAAATGCCAGATAGTATAAGAGGATCGACCTACCAGAGCCATAGTCATCCCCCTGTCTTACTGGGCCAAGGGTCAAAGCAAGCAGCAGTCATGTGTGGGTCAGCAGCAGTTTTAAGATCGAGGCTCTTGTCATGAAGGACTTGACGGTATGTGGGTATTTCAGCTCTTGCTGCTTTCCTAAGATACCAGGTCTCAAACATGTGACACTATAGTGCATAGAACAGCTATCAGTTGTAAAAGTTTATAACTTATTGTTTAGTCCCAATAGACAAGACCTTAGGGTCACTTCCAGCTGTGAACCGTGATCATTTCTGGGTTCCCCTTCCTCAGAGTGCTACAGTCCCAAATTCACATCTTTCAGGCTTCCTGCCTTTCCCGGCCAAGTGATTGAGTAACAGCATGAGTGATTTTAAAAAAACAAACAAACAAACAAACAAAAAAAACCAAAACAAAAAAACCTCCTTGAAACATCAGTGAAATATATGGCTCTGTGACTCTGGCCTGATCCAGCTCAGGATGGTGGAGTGTGGGCTGTTGTAACAGACAGCACATCCTATTGTCACTCTCCCTCCACTGTATGCAGCATCTCTCTGAGAGACAGTGCCCAGAGCTTTTATAAGGAGACAATGCAGTAGGTGAAAACCAAACCAGGGTGTAGGATTATGGTAAAAGCCCTAGTGCTGCAGTTGCTGGTGCTCCTGAGGAGTGCTAGGTGCTGTTTTCAAATGGGTGTTGGGTTCATGCAGGTACCCAAGGAAGCAGGTAATGAGGGGAACACTCTTAGTAGAGATCATAATCTGAACCATGATATGAATGAAATCTGTGCCGCCAAGCCAGTGCAGTCTCATGTGCCAAGATAGGAAGAAGCAGGCCAGGTTGTGTGTTTCCAGGCAGTAGATCTATGGTGGCTGCAAAGGACTTTTCATTTGTATCACAAAGGCTAGATTTAATTTGCTGATGAGGCTGCAGCTCTTAGGGAGGTGTCCTTTTATTGATGACTAGAGGCCAAGCTCTGCTCTCAGCTGTACTCCTGTAAGCCCAGAGTAAGCTCACCAATGCACACTGATTTACTGTGGATTTACAAGGGTGGAGCTGAGAGCAGAAGCTGCTCCTGTCTGGCTTGAGTGCAGGTTTGGTAAGACATTGTAAAGGGTGGGTGGAGGTGGAGACATCACTATCTGCACAGTTCAGGCTGGTCAATGACAGGCTCCTAAGGCCCAGAGAACAGCCTCATGGGCAGAGAAGCTACTTTTTCTTTTTCTTTCCCAGGAGAAGGGTGAGTTGTGGGCTCCCTGTCCACTCCATGCAGCATGACAGCCCCTCACACCAGCCTGGCTTCTGGCTTCTATGGTTCATGTTCTTTTTTCCCCACTGTCAGTGTTAAAAGGGACCATATCTTCACCATCCTTCCCGTATCTCTCATCTTCCTCCCTCTCCTCCCTGCACTGTGGCTTCCCTGATACAAGCTTGATTTCTGTACTGAGCAGTGTACAGTGATGGGAACAAGAATGAGTGTTATAGCAAACAAATGCATGGAATAAAAAGCCAGTGTACTTCAGTGCGTCCCAGGCTGGACATGGTGTCTGGGTGATGTGTCGTGTCTGAAGAATTTTTACCAGAAGTTGTTTAACTCACAAAAAAATGGCTTGTCAACTAAAGTGTATTTGAAGTTAGCTGCATTTCTGACTCCAGCTATGCTGGTTCTGACCAGAAGCCCTGACTCTCCCGCCAGGACTAAAGGGGCCGGTCTGCATGTGCTCTCCCAGCCACGGGAGCATGGCTCTGTGAACTGGATTTTTAAAGGAGTGCTATTATGCGTCAGCTTATGCAAATCCATCAGCACACTCTTCCTGTTCAGAGCAAGATGTCCCTGCCCAAAACCTTCTCTGGCCAGCTGTTCTACTTTGTGCTTTGAAAATTTTTCCCCTACCTCAGTCCTTTATAGCCCCAGATGCCATTCAGAAATGAGTACCAGTCATGAAAGCAAACACCAATGCACTCAGAAGGAGAGGGGAACTCTATCCTCTTGGGGCTGGACACATCCTTTTGTCAGAGGACTCAGCCACATGTTATGTTCACAAGTCACGAGTGGTGACCTAGGAAACGTGGCATGGCCTTTTTGTGACCCAGCCCACACAGTGGCAGCCAGAGAGCACAGACAGATGTGCATAGCACAGGGTCAGACCCTGCTTGGTAGGCAAAAGTCCTGGCTCCTAGCTAGGTGATGGAACAAGCATCCTGTGCACAGGACAGTGGAGGAACAAAGGATTGCCTTTGCACCTGCTGTTTACCATGCAGAGATGAACAACCCTGGGGAAGAGGAGGTCACAGATAAGCCCTTCTGGAAACGCAGGTCATGGCGTATAAGTAAGCAGCCATTCCAGGCCTGCTGTGCAGTTCTGTTGGCGCTGTCACAGGCTGTGCTGCTGGATTCAGGCAGGTGTAACAGCAAGGTGGGGCCCAAGGACTTGAACAAATCGAGTGCGTTCCCTGCAGTGGGGCTCTCTCCATCTTGAAGCGTGGTCAGCTGAGCTTCCCAGGTGAGAAGTAACTTTGCTTACACCATGCTGCCACAAGAACCAGTTGGCCCCTTTCCCTGCTACTCCCTTCCTTAGCTGCCTCTCTGGAGGCAGGAAGCTGTTTGGAAAGAATTGTCCCAGTTCCCAAATGCAGGCCCTTGCTTCTACTGTCTGATTTAGCTTAGTGTAACCAAATTGCCTTCAAGACACCCTCTGGTTCAGCTCCACTTCCGTAGTGGTGGTACTGGCAGCTTGCAGTTGTTGTAGGCAGGGGAGACGCTGCTGCAGTGAACACATCCTGCTTGCACCCTCTTTCCTTGTTTTACTCAGGTCTGTCTTGCTCTCTCCTTGACAAGAACCCCTCACAGCTCCTCACTAGCTCACACAGCAGGAGAAAGTAAGCACAATCTCCTCCTCTTTGATGAGCTTTACATCACACGACAGGAAATTAAAAGAACTAGTTGAGCTACCTAATACAGATTGTGAAGGCACTATATGAGAGCTTGGAAACAGGAGAAAGGAAGCATCTGAATGCAGCCACAGCTCTGTTGTCCCCCTCTTCCCCCTCCACACACACATTTTAAAGCAATGTGGCTTGGTGCTTTGGCTTGAGGACAGGCAAGGCCAGGCCCAAAGATTCCAGTTCTTGCCTTCCTGCCTTGGTAGTGAGTGTCTTACCTAACCCCAACTGGGGTGGCACAGACATAAAGGAGCTATTTATCAGAACCAGCATTCAGGAAATGTATGGAAGTCTGTTCAGCCCTTTTTCCAACCAAGCAGGCTCATCATCATCTGACAAACGAGAATGTTGTAATTTAATTCGTATTCTATAGCAAGCTTCCTGGCCCCAGGGCCAGTAGCCATCACACCCATTATTAACTCATCTTAATCCATCTCCAACCTTATGATTTGCTCTCCCAACTGCTGTCAATAGGGTCCATTTAACCCAGTGAGATCACTGACATAACATGCAGTGCCCTGTGGCAGGACACCACTGTTGTCAGGTTCTAAGTTGGCAGAGAGTCAAGGGGTTGTACATGCAGTGCTTTCATCCTCACACCTGCCGGTAGTAACAGTTTCCCTATCATCACTGCTCAGTAACTTAGAAGGGGGCTATAAGGACCTAGGTTGGCTCTTACCATGTGTTACCTTATGCTTGGTTTCTGGCAAAGTCATAGAGGGACTTAAAGCTTTGGAGCATGCAGCCGCATTAAGTGTGAGGCTGTAGGATTGATCATCCACCACTTTTCTTCTACCAGGCTAAATTCACTCAGAAACTAGGAAATCCTGGTCTTGATGGTGTCTTCACCCCACACCAACCCCTGAAGTGACTAGGTGAGTCAGTTAAGTGCAATGAAAGCAAATTAATAGACAAAGTTCAGCTGGCAGGAAAGGGAGACTATAAAGCCAGGTAGCTGCGGGCAGAAAGTTGCAGCAGGAAGTTGTGCAGTTTCTCTGAGGCTAGGGAGAACATGGAGTTGGCTCAGAGGTAATGACATACCTGGAAGAAGGTGAAGGAGCCTGCTAGAGGCAATTTAGGAGGCAGCTCAGAAGAACAGCAGTAAGGCAAGGGAGAGTGCAGACCTTAGCCATTGGTTGTAGGGTCACTGGGTTGGAACCTGGTATCAAGGGTGGATTCAGGTTCCAGCACCCATCATTGGGGAAGTGACACCATTAAGGAGCAGTGCATTGGAAGATTGCCTGAAATAGCTGGTAGAAAGAGACTTCGGCATAAAACCCCCCCAGATGGGGAAAAGTGCAGTGACCGATCTCTAGGGCCAAGCCATGATGAGGGAGCCAGCATGTGCCGAGAGAGAGAGTGAGCACCTACGGGAAAGGTAGAGCTAATGTCCAGCTGTGGCCACACACAAGCATTCCAGTGGGTGTAGAGAGATGCCTTGGCAGTGAGATCCACAAAGAGCACTTAGTCTCAGCATTGCAACACTTAAAAGGTTGGTGCCATATTTCCTAGTAGAATCTGCAGCACTAAGTTAGATACCGAAGCATCTTGTACGCCTCATGGAGAGAGACAGGTGCCTAAGCCAGGTATGAAGCAGTCCTGAAGCAAGGGGCATGGCTTAAGCCTAGCCCTCAAAGGGATTTAAGCTCTAACTTTGGGCCAGAGGTAGGCATCTGTCTCCACTTGGGCTTCTCACCCATGAATGCTCCTGGAATCAGTGACTTGAGCCAGGGCAGCCTTTTCTTGCTAAGTAAAAGAAAGCAAACATCTACCACTAGTTATGGAGGTCTAGCACTGACTTGGGGTATGGAAGATGGAGGTTCAAATTTCCCCTTGGCCTTAGAGGAGACAGAATTTGAATCTGTCTCTCTCTTCATAAGTGTGTATTTGGTGGCAGGGCTCAGTCTCTCTGATTGAAGCTATTCCACTCTGTGTAAATGGCCTTGAACTCTCCTGTCTCCCAAGCGATGCCCACACACTAACTTTTAGTCACTGTCTCTCATGCTCTGACCCAGGCCCCAGTTTAGCATGTTAGGCAAAGCAGAACAACTTCAAGAGGAAAGAGAGAGACCCAGGCACATGCCTCCCTCCCAAGGGTTAGGGCAGTCAGCTAGGTTCAAGTGCCTGCTCTTCTCAGGCAGAGGGGGGGAAATGAATGTGGATCTGTCACAGCCCAGGCATGTGCTCTATACTGGGTGGGGGAGGGAGAGTGCACCAGCACCACCAGTGGCTATGTTTTGTGCAGGGCCATGCGGCAGGCGTGCTCTAAGGCAAGGGTCTCAAACTCACATAACACAGTCCACATGTGGCCCCTAAAGTTATTCCCTGCGGCTTGCAATAACACTTAAAATTTCTCAAATAATTGATAATGCAACATTTAAAGTTTGTTCTTTTTCTTCCTGATGATACCTCCATCTTGAAGTAATTCTTACCTGCTTACTCTTGACACACGTTACTCTTCATTTTTTAATTTTGACTGTATTTTGTATCATTGTATGGAAAGGTTTCAGTGGTGCAACACTAGGCCTAGTGTACTAATCCTCATGCAGCCCTTGTAGTGATTTGAGTTTGAGACCCCTGCTCTAAGGTGACCTGGGCCTGCCTGTTGTATGACAGCTTCCTGGAGCAGCTAGTCCTGGAACCCAGCAGGGCAGAGGAAATTCTTCATCTAGTCCTAACTGGAGCACAAGATCTGGTCCAAGAGGTGAATGAACAGAGTTGAACTGCTTGGTAATAGCAACCAGACTGTAAGTACATTTAATGTTCTCATAGGGGAAATACCACAGCAGTGTTTAACCTCACTTCAGTGAACTACACAAAAATGAGGAAGCTAGGCCATGGCTACACTACAAAATGTCAACCTACATGATGTTGGCCATCACAATGACATCATTTGTGTGTGTGTGCGTGCGTGCAAGCCATGCTCCTGTAGACGGGGTGTGTACTCACTGGGAGCGCTTGTAACAGTGTGGAATGCAGTGCACTGTGGGTAGGCATCCCACCGCATAACTCACCACCACCTAGCATAGGGTGTTTTCAGACATTTTTGCAATGCCTTGTGGGGCCAAAATGAGCTGCACGGAGGTGATGCATGAGGTGCATGGGTTCAACCTCCTGTAATGCAATGGTCTCTATCCCATAGTTCACACTTCCTCTCAAAATCCTGCAAACCTGCATTCTCTCTCCTTACTGACTGCCAGTGCTGACAGAGGCATGGAGCCGGCCCCATTTTGCACCACTATCACAAGCGTTTGCAAGCACAGGGCCCTGCAATATTTGCAGAGCCTCAAGAGGAGCCATGATGAACGTGATGAGGTTAGAGTGGTGTAGGGTGCAGAAAGAAACAGAGCCAGGTGGTCACAGAGCTGATGCAAATGGTGGAGCGCAGGTTCTGGGCCCAAGGAAGAAGCACTGACATGTGGGATAGCATTGTCATCTGGGCTTGGGATGATGAGCAGTGGCTACAGAACCCTGAAGTGTAAGGCCATGTTCTTGGATCTCTATGCAGAGCTTGCTCCAGCCCTCCAGAGCAGGGACACCACAATGAGAGCTGCCCTGACTCTTGAGAAACTAGGGGTGGTCACACTGTGAAAATTGCAAAGCCATATTGTTACTGATCCATTGGGAATCAGGTTGGAGTCAGAAATCCTCCACAGGGATGATTGTCATGCATGTGTGCAGGGCCATTAATCACCTCCTGCTACACAGGACTCTGAACAGCCAGCTTAAAGGGCTATATGAAAAGCTCAACATGGAGCTATACGGCTCAGGGATGCTGTGAAAGACCATTTTAATACTGAGCCAGAGTAGTGCATGTTGCTGTAGTGTGCTCTGTCTGGACTTCCTCTTTCTCAGCCTGGAACGAATCTTGTAGTGAGTGCTGTGTGTGTAGGGATAAAATGTTGTACATGCACCTCTTCACATTTGTCTGTGACTGATGTTATGGGTTCTGTGACAAAATGAAGTCACAGGAAATTGGTGGGTATCAGATCTGCTCAGCATCAGACAGCATGTATTGTGAATTAATAAAACTGAATTATGTTCTAAAAAGTGGCATTTTATTCTGTAACATGAACCTGGCAAAGAATAATAAAACTTAAGGAAACAACTTACTCAGGGAAAGAACATTCATGTCCATATCAGGTGCATGTACTCCAAGCATGGCTTTCCCAAGTCAGTCTATGTGCAGCTCTGATTATCTTGAATGTCCCCTGGAGTAGGGTGGGATGTTGAGGGGGGTATGGTGGCCCCCAACATTGGGTTCTCTATGGACTGGAACAGAAGGTGAGCATGTGGAATGCTTGGATCTGCAGGTTTCCCAAAGTCTGTGGCCTGTTTGCTGCCTGAGGACCTCCATTATGTCTTGGTGTCTCTCCCTGTCCTTTTGCAGGCCTTCCTTCACTCCAGGCTGTCTGCACGGCAGATTCTACACGCCTTGGCCTCATTCTCTGATACTACCCAGGATTGCAGGGAACATGTCATTCCAAGCCACTTTTCTCTCATCTGCTTAAGCAGTTGGCAGGTGTGGAGGACAGGACTTGCAAGGCCCCAGTAGCAGCAGCTGCAGATACAACACAGATTTTCCGCAATCAGTGTATTCACTGCAGAAATACACATTTAGGACACTGAATTCACTCACCTTGATTCTCAGGAGTTGTAAGTACTATTGTCTCATTTCTTGGGTTTCACACAGCACAGCACCAGCCATGGTGAGTAGGGCCCTTGGTGGGGTAGGGGAAAAAGAGGCCACAGGTGTAAGTATATTTATATAGGGTGATGAAACTCTGTGTTGGCACCATTCCCAACAGGGAGTGGTGACTTTTAGCTGCTCGCTTGCTCCTGAGAGTAACAGGCAGGGAATGCACAGCTGATGCCACACAGGCCTGTATGCTGCTAGGCTGTGTTCTGCAGTTGGTGCCTGCTGAACAAATTGCTGAGTGGCATGGAAAGGTGTCCTACCCTGGCAGAAGAAATAAGACAACTCTCCCTAGAAGCTTTCAGCAGAGGATTACAGAGTAGTTCCAGAGAAGTTCCCTTGCGAGTGCTATAGAGGATTCATAGAACAAACAGGTCCACATAAACCCGTCTGCACAACTCTAGAGGGGACTGAAAGCAGAGAGCAGCTCTGTCTCTCTCAGTGGTTCATGCCTCTTTAGCACCAGTAAAAAATAGAGTCCCCAGATGAGTTCTGCTGCTTGGGGGGAGCCCTGTAATGTGAAAGAAAGCAGTGTAGTCAGAGGCTCTTTCCCCTTTATTGGGTTTGCCTCTGCTCGACTGGCTGGACTGCAATGGAGTCAAAAACATGCATTGCTAGACCCCTGTTGCCTGTGTCTCATACTCGCACTCTTCACAGTGGGAGCAAAATTTAAGTGGAGACACAGTCACAACTAGGTTGACATGAGTTGTCTTGTTTCAACCTATGTAGTGTAGATCAAGCCCTAGTTAAACAGAAATGAAAAGGAACAGTCACAAGGGTGAAATGCCTGCAACTTGCATGTCGTAGCAACTCAGACTAAATGCATACCCCAAATAAAAACACACAACAACAGAAGAGTAAAAGAGGAGGGCACAGACAAAAAGATGTCCTCAAAAAATTGGAAGTCAAATCCTACTGAGGAAAACAAAAAGGAGCCTGAATGCTGGAAAGTCAATTGTAAATTAACAGCAAAAATAAGCAGGAAGCATATCTAAACAGCCAGTAGGGCCACCAGACAGGTGAGGTGCTACAGGGGCACTCTAGGAAGACAAGGCCATTATGAAGAAGCTAAATGAATTCTTTGCATTTGTCTGCTGCAGAGGATTCTAGGGCAATTCCCACATTAGAACTGGAGGAACTATCCCAGATTGACGTGTGAGTAGTGGCGGTTTTGGAAGGAACAGCTAAACAGTAATAAGTCGCCAGGACCAGCTGGAGGCTAGGCCCACCAATGGCGCTTGGTCAAGACTGTCATGGATACAATTCAGTGCTCTAGGTGCTCCAAGGCCTCTGACTGCCCGGTGCTGGGAAAGGATGATGGGACAGATCACTTGGTAATTATGTTGATTCCTTGGAAGCATTGGGAAGCCACCCCTGTCAGAACCCAGGCCACTGGACCATTGATCTGACCTAGGGTGGTCATTCTCGTGAGGTCAGTGGAGGAACCCTAAGTTCAAGGACACAGCTGGGCTTAGGGGGTGTGCTAGCTGGGAGAAGCTGACTGGGGTTTTTTGAGGGTCTAGATTTTGGACTTAGGCACTAAAATAGAAGTTAAGTGCCTAAATCCCTTGGTGGGTTGGCCCTAGAGCAGTAGTTCCCAACCTGCGGTCTGCGGACCCCTAGGCATCCATGGATATGTTGCAGGGGGTCTGCAGAGCCTCTCCCTACCAGGGCTGGAACCCAGCTACACCCCTGATGCTCTCCGCCAGGGCTGCCTCTCCCTGCCCGTGGCCAGATCCTGGCAGGGGACTGGGGCCATGGCAGCTCCCCGGCAGGGGCAGGGGGCTATAGCTGCCATGGCTTGGCTTCCCAGCAGCCTGGGCAGTGGTGGTAGCAGCGCTGCTCAATGGCTGTCCCAGTGGTGTGGACCAGATTACATAATCAGCCGGGGGACTGCAAAGTGCGCGCGTGTGCATGTGTGTGAGAGAGAGAGAGAGAGAGAGAGAGAGGGATCCCCAGCCTGAAAAAGCTTAGGAACCACTGCCTTAGAGCTTTTGGCCAACATGGTTATCCTAGCGCCTCTCATTTATATTGCAGGCACCAGGTTTACAAGGACTTTACAAGCCCCATGGCAGTGAACTAAGAAGCCCACAGGCCCTCACTCAAGGGAATTTCTGTGTGCTTAAAAACATTTCATGCTGGGGAAGAAAGACTGCAAGGGAGGATGGTGGTGCATCCCAAGCCAGGCATCTGACACTACACACAGACAACTGATGTGCCACTGCAGAGCATCTGAATGCAGCAGAAATGCCGAGTAAAATCCACAAATGAGTGATCTTTATGCTCTGAGTGTTTCTCTCATCACCAGGCAGCATTACCAGCAACTTCCAGCCAACCACATAGAAGAGTGGTTAGCAGCTCACTGGGCAAAAAGAACTGTCTCAGGCTGGTGCCTTGTGGACCGCCACTCTGCTAAACCTCTTGCCTAGTGCCACCTGAATAGGCTTGTGTATTTTATTCCTCTCCCCAGCAGTGAGAGGGGTCCCTTGGCTCTAAGAAGCCAGCACTAAATTAATTAATTTAACAAAGCTCACTCTGTAGTTTCATCACCATTTATTGGAAAAGCCATAATTTACATGTAAACACAGGCGCCTGGAAGGTAAGGCACTTGGTGTGAAACCAGGCATGCGCACACATCACCACAGCCTGGTGTTTCTGTGCTGTTTCCTTCAGTCTTCTCTCCTACGGAACAGCTGATTCAGAATGCAGCCCAGGCAATATCTACCATGGGCCCAGACTGCCTCGCAGCAGAGATGTCCATACCTCAGTCTGAAACCTTTTCAGCAGGACACAGATCCTGAAAAGCTAAAACATGGACAGAAGGATTTGCTATTTTCCTGAATGCATGGTTTGGCACAAAAGATGGTGAGAATGATTTCCTGGAGATGCTGCTGCCACCAGGGCTTCCTCTGTCCAAAAACAGGCAGCAAAAAGCACAAGTCTTGGCTGTGACATGACCAGGTTTAATGGTGGTTTCCTGCATTTGAACACTGTACTCCCAATGAACCCAGCCGTGCTGGGTCTGGGCTGAGCAGGCTGGATAACCCAAAGCTACTCCTGGAGCGGTGGATCCACTGTCTCTTTCCATTCACATATGGCCAGGGGCATTATGGAAGTGGCTGGAGATTTTGTCTTCTGCTGAAACCACAGATTTATTGACCATGGCTGGAGGCAGCTGCAAAGGAGAGGCTCCAATGAGCTGCCCTGGGTTGAGAAGTGCTACTATTCTCATTCCTTACAAAGCACTAAATGAATGCCACTGAAGAATATGTAGGAGAGGAAGGATGTTTCGAAGTGGGAAATGTGCAGCCACTGACAGGAATGAGAATGCAACAAGCAATCACATGAAAGCACCTGGGTAGGGCAGGGCTGAGGAGCAATCCATGTATCCAGCACTGGGAGGAAAGCAGCCAGCCAGCTGTAACAGGGCTTGTGCTCTCCTGAATCCAGCACAACAGAAGAAGCATGACCCTGGTTAACGGCCAGAACCAGGCAAGGGGAAATCTGGCCTGGGCTCCAGTGTGATGACAAATGCTCCCTGATAAGCCTTCTGGCCCGATCACCCTTGCAGGGCTGCTGGCCTGTAGTATTTGTTCAGCACTAGTCAGCCAGGAAACCAGTGAAAATGCAGTGCACTGCCTGGCATGTGGAAACTGGGAAGGCCAGAGGTCTTGTCTGAATAGATGTGAACTCCGCATGCCACTGCTGTTGTTTTAAATGAACCACCCTGGGAGGGCGCCACGTAGCAGTGCCTGCCAGCATTCAGAGCCCGAAGGCATCTGGCAAACCTCTGTGAGGATCAGAACTCCCATGTGCCACTAACAATATGGGAGCACGTAACCGGGGCCAAAAAAATGGCACAGATTTTTCTTGGCAGCTCCCCAGTTCTCAATACATTTGCATTTATACAAGCACCATTTAAAATGAGACCACCACATCTCCTAGATTTAAAAAGATTACATGGACAGTTCTTGTCTCTGCCCTGGGCTGTGCGTAGAAGAGACAGCACAGGCAGCAAATTAAAATAATTGCACTGTCCCCATAGATATATAAGACGTTCTGGGCAGCCACTGCACCCAGTCCATCACGTGTTCTTTCTGCCATTGATCAAAGGAATGCTCTGCTTCTTCTCATCCAATTTCAGGTGCGTCTGGCTGAACTTCTTAATCAGGCTGCCTGGGATTAATGCCACCATGGCGATGGCCAGCAGCTTAAGCAACGTGTCCCAGGAGAAAATGGCATCCAGGGAGGTGACGTGAGAGAGGATGGCCCCTGTCTGCACACAGATGAAGTTATAGGGGATCAGACCTGGAAGAGTTAAAGGGAGACACCTGTTACCAGATAACCACTCCTAGTCTTTGTGCAGCTACAGATCCACACTGCTTGGAGACCGCACACAGGGTGCAGGGAAATGCACTCGTCACAGGCTGAATCTCTACAGCCAACTGTGATGACAAGGCTGAGGTCTGCATAGGAAGAAGTACATCTCAGTGCCCAGAGGGAGTGGTCACTTTGGGGAACTAATGGCTGTGAAGCAGAAGACATCCCTCCCTGCAGAGGAGCATAGAGGGGGCCATCTATCCTGGGGCAGTCTTTGTGGGCAGGCTGCACCCAGCCACAGCTGGCGTGCTGCCACCGTGAATGCTTCACTCCCAGTGCCATATGCCCCCTAAAACAAACCCAGCAGACACCACCAGCAAGAAGCACCAGCACCAACAGCCAGGTTCTCTAGACGACCAGCCATACCACTGCCAGGGGAGTTCACAGTTTGTGGGCAGGGGCAGTAATGAGTCACGAAGCTAAGAAGGCTGAGTGACTGTACCTGCGGGACCCTTAACACTAGAATTCCTTGAGTGTAGCATGGTACGTTCTCAGACGCGCTGGTATAGGCAGGGGTCTAATAACAGCCAAGAGTAGGGTGGGTTCCCTCCCACCTAAACACAGTTGCTCAACCCCCACCACAGCTCCTTACCGATAAGGACAGAGAAGAAAAATTGAGAAACTGGGATGTTCACAATTGGAGATGCCAGGTTCAGAAACCAGTTTGGGGTCATGGGGAAAAGTCTCAGGAACAACAAGAAGAAAAACAAGCAGCTCCTGTTTTCCTCCACCTGCCATTGGACAAAAGAAAACCATACTGGCCAATTAATGCAGAATCAAGACACTTGGTGTGACACAGGCTGGGGTGCAATGGGTTAGGGCTTCATTTCAAAAGGCCACAACAGAAGATTAGCCTGAAACCAGATCTGAGCCAGAGGGGCTTAGCCATGCTACTCATAAGTGCAAGGACCAGCTTTGTTTGTGCAGAAACCCTGAGCTAACCTGTGGTATGAAAGACCACTGGAAAAGGGGTGATCACTGACAGACGGACGTGAGCAACATAAACCTCACACCAAAGGGCAGCCATGTCCCCTGCATCTGCACCTGCTTTCCAGCAGTACCAGTCCATTAGTGAAAAGTGGCTCCAAGGGGCACTATAATGTGCAACATCCTTACACAAAGTGCAGCAGGCATCTTTCAGCAATCAACAGCCTTTACTCTATTTAAATGGATGTCGAAGGAGGTGCACCCAAGCCAGCTCACAAGAATGACAGTGACTCAATGCCTGGGGGAGGGATACCAGGCTCCACTGCCTTCCAATCCCCTCCCAGGACAGTGGCTCTGTGGGACGCAGGGAAAAGGGGCAAGGCCTTAGAGAGGTCCCTGGCCCACTTTCTCCAGCCTTCACTCTGACTGGAGAGAAGGGTCCAGCACTCTATGTGGCTGCAGGGACTAGACCCAGCACCACCCCAGCCAGCCTGGCACCACGGGTTCTGTCCCCGCTAGGACCAGAGGGGTTCGCAGTAGTCGTCTCTTTACCTTTCTTTGCAGCATGGCCACTCTGGAAGGGAACCAGTGCACCACAAACTGTTTCCCAAAGGCCCTGGAGAGCAGGTAGCAGCAGGTGGCACCCACAGAGGTCAAAGCAGAGCACAGCACAAGCCCCACCCAGGGTCCAAACAGAGCCCCAGCGAGGATGTTCTGGTGGAACAAAAACAGGAAGTCAGGCCGCATGAATAAGAGACTGGACAAAACCATTCAGCAACATGTACACGGTCACAGCCAGCCCAGCCCCTCCTCTGGTCACAGAAGTTGTTTGATGGGGACAGGGTCTCCCCAGGTTTCCCACAGGGATGTGGTTTGGCCACCTGTCCTGGGCTCCAGAGACAGGCTCTCCTAGCAAGACAACACAGGGAGTTTGGGGAGTGTCAGTTGTTCCAAAGACAGGAGCTCTGGCACTGTAATGTAAGATGCCAGACATATGGGGCGGGGAAGCACCCGTCTCAGGTGGGCCCTCCAGGTGCCACCATAACAAACAGTCAAAGCACAGGACTCGTTGCAGCTGCGACATTGCAGGAGAGCCGACCACTGCAGTCTGTCCTTGAATCTGGGAGCTCAAAAGGAGGCTTGCTCCATCTCTCCTAAAAGTTGCTGGCTTCTAGGGCTTGAAAGTCACCTAGCATGGTGTGCCCCACGCATTTCCACAGTGCTGCCAGCATCTTAGCAGAGATTGTCTCATGGACTCCTCCCTTCCCATTTGTGATTGGACAACATCCCCAGGCCAACTACAACACTTTCTTATGTTGAAAGGTAACCGCAGGAGAGTATTTGTAGTTGATTTAAAGCTAGTTAGGTGGCAGGAACCAGGAAAGACCCTGGACAAATGTAAAGTGTTTGAGCACGGCACACCATGCTGAGTGAAAACGAGCTCTACTCAAACTCAGGCTCACAAAGTGTAATTATTGAGTGTGTCTCTAATGGGATCCTGCAGAGACTGGACCTCAGTCTAAAGCTGTTTAATGTCTGTATCAGTAATTTAGAGGGAAATACAGATTCACTGCAGCTGTTATATATGCTACAAACTGGCTGTCTGGTAAATTATGAGAGTTGGGGGGAGTCATGCAGAGCCATCAAGATCATGTGGTAAACTGGGCACAACTGGGAACTGTATGTTTTGATATGGTGACATCTACAAACAAAAAGCATCAGTCACACAGCATGGGAAACTGCAGCCCAAAAGCAGTGGCACTGAATAGGGTCTAGAGAGATCATTATAGATAAATGGAATGTGAGCTTCCAGTGTGATGTTTTGACCCTTGGAGGTACAACAGAAATATGAAGGAGATGGGATACAGCATGGTTAAGACCACTGTTGGAATACTGTGTCTAGTCTGGGCCCACACCACAAGAAGGGCTCAAAGAAGAACTACAAGAATGACTCATGGGGTGGGAAATCTGCCTCACAGTCAGCGGTTAAAGGAGCTCAATCTGTTTAATTCACTTTGGAGAAAACTAAATGGGGTGACTTGATCACAGTCTATTACCTATATCTACATAGGGAGAAGATATCTGACACCAGAGGACTCTAAAAGAGATCCAAGAGCTGGATGATGAAGTCAGGCTCAGAACTGATTACTGAGGAATGTGGTGGATTCTTCATCCATGGCATCTTTAAATCAAAGCAGGATGTCTTTAAAATCTACAGGCCTGATTCTCACATACACCAGTCTAGCAGCATAAAGGGGCCTGAGAGAAGAGGTAAATATGTTGACTAACCTCAGGGCCCCTTCACACTGCCAGAGTGGTGTAATGAGGGCCTTTGTGTAACAGAGGCGACCCCTGTGACACTGTGCCTTTGGGAGCTACTGCCCTAGCACACTGCAGGTGACTGACGGGGAAGCCAACCTCCCAGGTCTGAAGGAACCGGCAGCAGGTTTGAGGGGAGACACAGCTTATTTTCCCTGTTAGTGGCTACAGGAAGGAGCTCTGAGTTTGTCAGACACAGACCAGCCACTGGCTGATGTGAAAGATGGACCCTGTTTATGGGGCTTCACGGACAGCAGCCTGGTGGGTATCCAATACCCTGCCCTGGCTGTGAAACTGGAGATGAGCTTCTCCCCCAGCACTGTCCCTAAACCTTGCTGGGTGACTCCTCTACTTTTCCCTGTCTACGTCTTGGTTAGCTGGTCTAGTCCCCAGGTGAGGGGTCTCCATGCATTTCTCAAGGTCTGGGAATGCCTGACAGCATTTATAATTGGGGGCTGGCATGCAGCCTACAGAGAGGAGAGCTGTTCACCTGGAGGCAAGATGACTGGCTGTGGTGGGGGTTAGATGGTGACCCCAATAAACAAGCTAGCCCAGTCTGCGCTAAGGCAAACCCCAGCTTTGGAAAGGTTAGCAAGGGAAAAGGAACAGTGAGCACTAGAGAACCAAGGAGCATGCGTACCAGAAAGCTGGAGCCAGGGATGGCAAAGGACTGCTTGTAGAGGTAGGCAGCACAGAACAGCAGCAGCACGTAGCTCTGGTGCTCTTGCTTGTAATAGTGTAGAAACTCAGCAAGATCCCTCAGCTCCTCTAGGTCGGCCGGGAACTTGAGTGACCTGAAAAGAAAGGAGGAGATCCAGCTAAAACGATAACCTCTTGGCACTGCAAAAGTATCTCAAAGACATTAACTTGTAACCCACATCAAATACCTTCCCCTCATTTTACACTTGGGGAAAGTGAGGCAGAGTAAGTTACTCTATGTCTGTGGTAAACAGTCTAGTGTGACTCAGACATTCTCATTTAAACACTACGAGTTCCTAGAAAATTCATCGGTAGGGTTTATCCCTAGGCCTTTTCTAAATGTGAACACCAACACTATCTTGCAGAATAAGTGCCTTACCTACACAGGGCACCTGCTTGTTTTGACAGCCATCCCCACGACTGACCTTTGGTATTGTCCAGTGAACCTAGCCAGCTGGAATTGGCCAAGGTGAAACTGTCAGAACAAGAGGTTCCTCTTTAGCAAACTGAAAATTAACTGGACTGTTTGCATCCAGCCTGAAGCAGGATTGAAAATGGAGCATCTGGGGCAGGGGTCTCAAACTCATGGTCCAAGAGCCACATGCAGCCCTTAAAGTTTTTTCTTGCATCCCACAACTATCAATATTTGCAATACTGTTGTATGAAAAGGTTTCACTGGTGCAGCCCTTGGACTAACATACTAGCCCTTGCGTGGCCTTTGTGGTGATTTCAGTTTAAGACCCCTGATCTTTGGCATCACCCAGTTGGACTGGACCAAGTGCACAGATCACCATGCTGTGCATGAACAACCAACATTTCTCATTGAGAGGATGTTGGAAGTACCAGAGCCAGGAGTTCTTGGTCACCATGACACAGACTATCCCAAGTTGCTGCCAGCCCAACTCACACTGCTGGATGCACTCTGGACCTGGCACATGGTCTACATATGGAGATGCAACAGCTGGAGAGGCTATTCACATCGGGGACTGATCATTGCATCCTGTGGTTTGAGAATGGGGCTAAGCACCTTGATGGCCCTTTTCAGAGATTAACAGGATCATTTCTAGAGGAAGAAAGTTGTTCACACCAATCTGCTGGCTGAGTAGGACTGTGCGATGCTATTTTATACTCCTCTACTGCTTAACGGCTGTGTGTATCTTCCTCCTTGGTTTCCACCTCACAGGTCAACATGGTCTCCATCTCTCCTCTGACAACTGATGGAGGGAGCTCAAGTGGCAGAAATCGCACACCGAATTGGACAAACTGCTTCCTAACATGAAACTTGAAATCCCATGCTGTGCATGCACAGAGTTTCTTTGCTTCCACCATCGCATCAGCTAAGTCGCAATCAGATGATTTCCACTGATGAATGAACGAACATCTTTGTCAGTTTTTTGGCAAAGGGGACACCACCTGAAGGTTGCTATTTCAGAAGCAGGCTATTTTCTTTACCAGTATTGCTCTCTAAAGTTTAGCTTGGCTCTGTGCTTAAAAGGCTGATGTAACTAAGTTGCCAAGAGGTGTGAAATATAAACAATCACACCCTTGAATGCTGTAGCTATACCAAACTAGCCCCAGTGCACACACACTTATGTCAATGTAAGAATGTTATCATCACCAGGGATGATGTTTTTACACTGAGGTAGGTTGTGCCTGCACTATGGGGTTATGGTGGCATAGCTACAACAAGCTAGTATGCTAGTACCGTATCCAGCGTACACACATATAATCAGCTATTGCTGGTGCATAAGGGGAATTGATGGAGCACTTGCCTTTTTGCTATTCCTTGGTTAAATGAAGTGACAAGGACACCTCTACAGCACTGGAGAATAAACACGCACCAACTCCTTGCAGTCAGGACAGGTGCAGGATCGTAGGAGGATGTATCAAGCTGGAGATGATCACCAGTTACGTCACTGGTTTCAAAGCTTCTCAAAGATCTGATTTCACAGTGACTTGCTATTGCTAAACTTAGCTCAGACTATGTAGCACCAGGTTTCTATGGATTTCACAGCCTACAAAGTCACATGTTGGAAATATATTTTTAGACTGCCACTCCATCTTTACAGACCAACAAAAAATCCAGTATTTCACCTGTTTATCCTGAATGTCATCCTCAGTCAAAACCAGAGAGAGAAAACCCTTGTGACACTGGAATTATTTTACATCTTCACAGACAGAAATAGCACATGCCCCTGAAAGCTGCCATTTTCTGTTACATTCCTTCAGAAATGCTCCAAGCACATTTCACACAGAACAGCCATCCCATGATTTAATATTCTGCAGCTGAGTGGTGGGTGTTCATAAATGCTCCCTCCCTTGCACAGACAAAGTGAGGGTAGAGGCTTTTCTTGAAGGTTGTTCCGCCATGCGTGGAACCACAGGGTGTGTGCGTAGCAAAGTCCTCGATGGCTCAGCCTGCTGTGCTTGGATAGACCATGGTCCCACCATGGCGCATGTGCTTCTGGACCACAGCACCTGCCTCCAGGCCCGATCCTTCGCTGGAGGCCAGCTCTGGTGACAGGAGGCCCCAGGGCGCACAAGGGGGCTGCGCCACCAGCTGCTGCACCTCCCCAAAGAGGAGAGTGGGACCCTGGGGGTCGCCCCCAGCCTGGCAGGGGCAGCAGGAATGTGGCACGTGGGGGGAGGAGGCTTTTAGAGGGGCGGGGCCTGTAGAATGCCAAGACACGAGCCGGGCAGGGATTGGGCAAGAGGCGAGGAGGGGCTAGAGAAGGGGCGGGGCTTTTAGGCAGGGTCCGCGTCAGAGGGTGGGCGGGGCCTGGGCGACGCAGGGGCGCTAATAGCAGGAGGGGGAGCAGAGAGCATGGGAGGGCGGGGCTGTCACTCACCTGTCAGCCCCCAGCGGGCCGCGCGGAGGCAGCTGCGCCGACAGCAGGTAGAGGGCGGCGGAGGCGGCCCCGAGGAGCAGCAAGAAGCCGCAGAGCTCCCGCATCGTGGCGCCGAGCGTGCGGGATACCGGTGACAGCGATCGATCACGTGACCGGCCGGTGGCTCGCCCCCACGAAGACACGTGACACAATGGGGCCAGCCCTCTCGCCCGCCGTGCGCGGAGCGTGGAGGCCTCGCGCCCGCTCCCCTTAACGTGATTGGCTCGCGGGGGCGGAGGCTCCGCCTCTTACCCCTTGGCTCGGGGGGTGTCGGGGACTCGTGGGTGGGAGGGGGCGCGTGCGGGGTGGGACCGGTCACGTGGACGGGCAGCCCGCGCGCGAGCCGTGCGGTCCCGGGAGCGGGGCGCGGGGACTGCTGCTGCGGGCGGCCTGGCAGCGGGTGGGCCGGAGGGAGGAGAGAGTCTCCGTCTCGTGCTCCGGGGCCGCCCGGTCCCTCTGGTTCAGCAAAACAGCCAAGGGGTGTGTGGCACTGGAAGACCAACACGTTTATTTTGTAAGAAAAATTATATGTAATCTCTTCTGTAGGACAGTGAGAAAGGTGCTGAAGTGTAGGCCATTGCTATGGTAGTGGGGTCGTTTCTCTGGCAAGTCATGTATCTAAGTTTCTTTAACAAGCGGCCTAGAGTTGATAGTTAAAGTGTGTTATCTCCCCTTTCTCATGCTTTTTCTCCTGACCATCTGGACAAGGAATGTAAGCTAGACTGTCCGTCTTTGTTCTCACTGAAAAGGGAGTATTACCTCCTATCTCCTGCTCACCCTTCTTGGCACCATAGCCTCACAAGAATGTAAGGTCAGCATCTCTAGGCAGAAATTAATGAGTTTGCAGGTACTGCGGCTGCCCAGGATAATGCAAATAATGTCAACAGTAAACAGAGGCGGGGATAATTATATGCATTCTTTAATCATTAATATGTATTTAATAATGTTGATGTAACCATATAAGGGTCTCTAAAACATCGTCAATCATGTAAGCATTATCATACTGTACTGGATAAAAGTGTTGTGATGCTGCCCCTCGGGGCTCTCTCTTGCACTCGAATTGTTGGGGGGGGGCCTGCTCAGAGGGGTTAGCACTTCTTTGCTGCCCTCTGATGCAGTTCCTTTTGTTATTCAGCTGAATAATAAACTCTGAACCATACCTCGTTCTCTGCTCATTGGAGTCTCGGCTGGGAACGGGTCTGCTTCACTGGGGAGGCTCTGGTGTGCCTCTTTCTCAACTTAAGGGCCAGAGTTAGATTTGTCCCCCACAATTTACTGCATCGCCTTTGGGGGAGACGCCTGGGCGCTGAGGGACGTTACAGAATGGGCTGAAAATACATGCGGGGGAGGGTAAGGCGCGGGAGCAGGGCGCACTGGAACACGTCAAACTGCTTCGATTTGCCGTTACAGTGGAGCCTGCTCTGTGACTTGTGTTTGCCTGCATTTATTTCTTCCCCTTCTCTGTCTTCACCCATCTTTAAAGCAACGTTCCCCTCTACTTTTTTGTAGGCTTCTGTGCAAAATATTTCTTTGTGTGCACTAATATTAGCATTTCTGAATTTTTTGTGTATGCTTTATTTTATTGTCTGCATTGGTTTCGTGACCTGTGTGCATGCACACAGCTTAGCAGGAACAGTGCCATAAAGCATTTGATGAAGCGTGATTTTTTTTGTTCCGCCAAAGCTCATGTGATAGATAAATTTGTTAGTCTTTAAGTGCCACAAGATTCCTTGGTGGTATTTCTCCTCTTGTGTTGGTCATAATGGTTTGTGGGGGCAGGTGCGAGTGCTGCCTTTGCACCCCTCAACACTGCCACTGTTAGGAAGCAGGCAGAGACATTTTTCCTTGTCACATGAACAACTGTTCAGTCCCAGACTTCCATAGGTTTGTCTGACATCTTTTGGGGGGCTAGAAAAAAGTTCTAGTTTTGCAGGGGTGTATGCCCTATGATCTCTCCCAAAAAGATCCTGGGATGGTGACCCTTAAAATTATAATTCTGTATATGGAAAATGAATGTAAATTCAGATGTATCAGTTATGATTTTTTTCCTCATGAAAGCCTTTAGAGTTGGATTCATGACAGAGGGAGCATGTCTATCCAGGAGATCCTGGGAATTTTTTTCATGTAAGTATTTAAAACACTTCTAAAACAGCTTTATTGTACAGTATGAGACATGAGCAAAGTACATGATGAAGTGGTGTTGCGTGGAGGTTTTATTGGCATGAGTCATACAGCCCTCCCAGATGCCAACAAAATCATTATGTAAAGGTTGGATACATGTGTATGTGGCTCTATTTTAATGGACTTGCAGAGTGATCTATGTATATGTCAAGGTTGTCTAGCACTTTCCATTATATGACCCTATGATAAGTTCCTTGCAATTGCCTAACACTTGTTCTGGCTGAAACTCTCCATGTGGATGTGGTGAGGCATTTACCCCACACTAGCCCTGGAATGATTAATATAAGCAAAGAGCCTAAATAATCCTAGGCTGCATCTGCAGGGAAGCAAGGCTCCAGCAGGTAATGTGCCAGCTGCTTCAGGCTATCCAGCTGTTTCTTTTCTTTGTAGACTTAAGGGCTCAGCCCTGGGACCCTCCCAGGATCCTAGAGCCCAGGTTCCAGCATGAGTCCAGAGGAGTGCACGGCAACAGAACGGCCTTGCAAGCCCTAGTCAGCTGCACAAGCCAGCTACAGGCTTTTCTCTCCTGTGTAGACATCTCCAATGAAGTTTAGCTGGGGATGAAGCTCATGTGGGTAGAAACAAGCAGGGTTTCTATAAAACTAGTGAGTTGGCAACTATATGAGAAGGGACTGTTGCAGTGTTCCCTCTAAACTGCTGATGCAGCTGTGCAGGTTATGGAGGCAGCTGAGCAAGTTCCCTGATGGTTCCCCAACAACCCCCCCCCCCCCGTGCACTGCCTGTTGGCTCATCCATAACTTGCTCAGTTGCATCATTAGCTTAGAGTGAACATTTGTCTGGTGCGCCCCCCCCCCCCCCCCCCCATATTCCTTAAGTTCTGGAAAGGCACACTTTAGATTAAAAGAAATAAAAATTAATTCCAATGTTAGGAGGTAATAGGGAAATTACATTTGCCACATTCTGTGTGTGGTGTGCAGTGCCAATAATGCTATGTCTACATTGTGATTAGACATCTGCTCCTGGGGTTTAAGCTAAGGGATTGTTTAATTGCAGTGTAGACATTCACGATCAGGCTGCAGCCCAACATTTGGGACCTTCTCACTTTGCAGGGTCCAGAAGCCAGGACACCAATGTTTACAGTGCAGTTAAATGGCCTATTACAGTACCATTTCTAAAGTACCAGCAATGGGGGAGGGGAATCCTGGCACCATACAAATCATTCAGAAAACTCTCCTATGGTCTTATACACAGCACTGCCTGCTAGGTGGTCACAGCCTCTCTTCTAATAACTTTTTTTCCATAAGTGTTATGCTGTTGTATTATTAAACAGCATCAAGCAAAACCAAAAACTAGTATACACAGGATGATATTCCCCATTTTACAATTATTCAGTATATGACACCAAAACATTGTGTTAGGTAGAGATAGTAACTCCCCATTAGTTTGTGCGAGCGGCAGATCAAACCAAAATTTGTACTCATAGTAACCAAAAGAAATAAAGTTCTTTACCCACCAAAACTCATCTCTCTTTCTTTTGGGGACTTTACCAAACTGAGATGGAACATAGAAAACATCTTTTATTTTTATACAAGTTTCACAGTGAACATAACAGGATAAATGTCTCTAAAAGGAAGCTAAAGAAGGCCCTCAGGGAAAACAATAGAGCAATTGTCTCATAATCTGTAATTTAAAGGATCAAAAAAATCTCATGTTTAGTAATTAGTAGACTTGAAAGGACAGCAATCAATTTTAGTTATTTCCTTTTGCAATAAAATCTATATTTTTATTCTTTTGTGAAGAGTTGAACTATTTGTTTCACTTAGTGACTTGCAATAGTACAGTGATACTGTAATCAGTGTTCCCTATAAGCTGCACAGGTGGGCAGCCATGCTGTGGCCATCACACACCCACCTGGGCATCAGAAGCCTATGCAGCAGGGAACTGTGGCCAGGCTGGGGAGGGGAGTTTTCAAATCTCCCACCCTGAGCATGCTCAGATGCGTGCTTAAGGCAGGAGCAGCCTGGTGTAGGAGCACAGACCGATAATGAATTGTATTTACATTTAAAGTATATGTTAGTTAATGTTGTGTATATGTCCTTCAGTGTCATAAGTAAAATAATTCAGTAACCCTGTGTAATAGACATTATAACCAATCTCCAACAAGACTCCATACTGTCAGTTTGGAACTCCTGCTTAAACATTGTGCTCCATTTTGTATACTTGAAGCCTGGCTTAGGCGTATGCTGTGTATGTTCATTTAAATGTGTGAACAAGGTGAGTGAATGAAGGGGGCCAGTCTCAACTGCCAGCCTGTCCTGATGAAGCACAAATACCATCTAACTGGCTGAACAGTGCAGACATCTCTGATTAAAGCAAACAGAAAGAGCCATCTCAGAAAGAAGAGAACAAAATACAATCAAGCCTCTGAGTGATGGGTGACCAGTGATCTCACAGGAACCCTGAGGCAACATGACACAGCAAATCCCATAGACTTACATGAGGGCCAGCAACTATAAAAGATGGATAAGAACATGAAAACTTTAGGTCTCATTCTACAACTGTCATCTTGGAGCATCAGATTCGTGACTGACAGAGGCCTGGCTCCCTCCTTGTGCCCAGCCTAGTTGTCCACTAGAGTGGCTCAAGCAACGTATGAAAGGACTAGTAATTACATCACACCAGCTTGCAGAACTTCTTGTGTGTGTTTGTGCATGTGTGACAGCTTTTTGCTATCCTTACTTATTTACAATAGATGTGACATATTGCCTTTTTTCCCTTGAAAAGATCCTGGGTGCTCTTTTGGTATAGCTCTGGCCAGGGAACAGCTCTGGCCAGGTAAGGAGGGGCCCTGGAGGTTGGGGACAGGGGAAGCTGGTGGGGGGATCAGTGTGCAGCTGAGAGCTGGACTATGGCTGCTTGCCTCCGCTCGGGTTGGGGTTGCAAGCAGCCCTTTCCATTTCTGTCTGTCTGTCTCTGTCTTTCTCTTCTTTTTTTGGTTTTCCTTTCTATCTTTCTTTCTTTTCTTTTCTTCCTTCCTTCTTTTTTTCTTTCTTTCTTCCTTTCCCTCTTTCTCCTCCATTCCTTCTTTATTTCTCTTCCTTCCTTCTCTCTTCCCTTTCATCTTTTTTTCATTTTCTCTTCCTTCCTTCTTTCCTTCCTTTTCTCCTTTTATAAAAAGACTTCTAAAAATTTTATTTTAATTAGAAAGCTTTCTAAAAACCAGCAGAGGGGGGAGGTTAGAGGTAGGGAGAAGGGGTTGGGTCAGGCAGAGGCAGAAATGGGGACTGTGTTGCAGGAAAGCTGGCACTGGCAGCAGGGGGTGGGGGTGGCAATTACAGGGAGGAAAGAAGGGGTTGAGTCAGGAAGGCAGAAGAGGGGGCCATGCCACCAGGAAAGTGACAGTGGGCAGGGGGTTAGAGGAAGGAACGAAGTGGTGGGGAGGCAGAAGCGGGGGACCGGGTCACACCGCGGGGAAACCAGATTGGGGCAGTTACAGGGAGGAAAGAAGGGGTTGGGCAAGGCAGAAGCAGGGCACCGGGTTGTGCCGTGGGGAAACCAGCAGCAAGAGAGTTAAAAAAACTCAGTTCCCAGATTCAACTCCCAAAAAATCTGGGGACGTTCAAAGTAAAAGCCAGATTTCATAGCTGGCATTTGTTCTCTGCACCAAAATCTCAGACCAAAACTTTGGAGTAGTTCATATCAGGATGAAGTCAGAGCTAGAAACCAATTTCATCCAGGGAATCTCTCATGAATGGTTAATTCTCTTTTGCTAAAAGCATTTCAAGTTGTGTCAGATTTTGAGTACAGAAATTGCATCTATCAAAGGATTTGAATCAAAGCTGAGTGACAGGGGAGTCCATTTGGAAAGTCACCAAAAACCACGGGTTTGTTCCAGTTGCACTCTTTCTGTGGCTTTTGCCTAAGATCAGCTAATATCCACTGAATACCTGAGAAGTCATTCTCTC
The DNA here is from genome assembly GCA_007922195.1 of Podocnemis expansa. NCBI lineage: Eukaryota > Metazoa > Chordata > Testudines > Podocnemididae > Podocnemis > Podocnemis expansa. Next base: position 31,613,371 of record ML682006.1, read on the forward strand.
CCCTGTGCTTATAGGAGAAATAACAATTATCTTGTGTGTCTTTTCCAAGTTTAATATGCCCATCTTAAATGAGAAATGAATAAAGATATCTAGAGTCATAATGAGGGCAGTAGCTACCATTTCAATGGCTTGTTGTAAGTGCTTCTATTGATGCTTTTAGGAAAGCTGTTTGGATTTGTTCACATACAGTCCAGCCAACCCAAGTTATTTATCACAGGAGGAATTATTTTATCATTCAGTGGCTTTTTCCTGTTGTGTTTCCTTCCACTTCTCACACAGGTGAGGCGATGAAGCTAGAAAATCTGCTAATAATTTTAAGAACTGGAGTGGGTTACAGTAATACACTACATTTGTATTAAACCCTGTAGACAGGGCAGTCCCTAGGGATGAGCAGGGCCTCCCATTTTACACTTTGCAGCAGTGTTCCCTCTAAGCTAATGATGCAGCTGAGCAAGTCATGGATGCAGCTGAGAAAGATCCCTGCTGGTTCTCTGGGCCCTACTGGGCCTCTACCCCGCTGCCTGCTGGCTCCTCAAGTGCATCCATAACTTGTTCAGCTGCATCATCAGCTTAGAGGGAACATTGGCTTCATCTGTGCTAACCAGGGGCTAGAAAAAGTGACCCAGTGTTGGAATTCCATGGTACAAAGCTTGCTCTATCAGCTCAGCTCCTTGGGTGCTATCACTACAAAATGTGCATACCAAAGCCAAGAACTGTGAGGGAAAAGAACAAACAGCAGAGCGTGTGTTTAAACCAAGCCAGGGATCCATCCCAACTGGAGCTTGCTGAGACTAATTGCTCATCAAGTGGAGTCTAGTTAGCTGTAGCTATGCTTGCTACTACCCCTAATTAGCACCAACCATAGGCAGGGCTTAGTCTTTAAATAAGCTGTCCTCCATTTTGGAACTTATTTGCCAAACAGAGTTTCAGGTGCAAGGAGCAGGTAAGCTCAGGGAAGTAGAAGAGGAAAGAAAGGAATTTAAAATGTTAAATAGGGGGTGGGGGTGGCAAGTAGTTTGAATGCGCCTAGTGCTGCCTTGCTCACTTGCTGGGAAGGCAAATAGGGGCTATGCTATATTATTAGGATCAAAGTGTAAATGTGCCTTTACTAAGCTTTGTTTGCAAAGTGGCATTGTCTCTTTTGTTGCAAGAATTTAATGCAAGTAGGGAAATTAAATTAACATAATCCCATCATTCACCCCTGTGATCATATACACTCTTATTACATGGGATTTAACACAGGTCTTGGAGAAAAACATACTTCTAGGAACACCTTATTGGCAGTAAATCACTGCTTCACTCAAGCCACAGAAGTCAGTCAGATCAGCCACAGAAGCAGAAGTGAGATAGGAAAAAGTATTGATATTTGTGGCTATATTAGGATTTCTTTTAGACCCAATATCACCAACAGGTGTAGTTCTGTTGACAGCAGTATCTGTGAAAGCAATGGTGTAAAAAGGATTGAGGGTTATGGTGTAAAAACATGAAAGTGGAAGAATTTGCATAGTGAATGTTAAGGCTGCTTGCAAATGATTAGATCTCTATTTCAGTGGTTCCCAACCTTTTTTCTGCCATGGCACAGCTTGCTACCTCTAATTATTTTGAGGTGCACCATCATAACTCATGAATATTCATGAGCCATGGCAACACAGGGAAATGCTGCTATGTGGACTGCTGGGAGTGGAAAGGCAAAGGCGGCAAGAGAGGGGAGGGGTGGTCAAGAGTGGTTACGTGTGGTGGCAGGAGAAAGTGAGGGGCACAGAGCAGGGAGGGGTGGCCATGTGGGGAGCAGGGCAAGAAAGGAGTAGCTGTGTGGGGTGGCAAGGGGGACATGGGGCATGGGATGTCAGAGAACGGGAGCATGCTGTGGTGCCCCCTTCACCCTGGCAGCTCCACTGCCTGCAGCGCCCCTTCTTCCCCCAGCAGCTCTGCTATCCGCAGAGACCACTTGCCCCGACACCCACGTTCCTGGCAGCTCCAGGCAGAATCTTCTTCCCTTCAACACTCCCTTCCACCAGAAGCTCTGCCACGCCTGGGCCCCCCCATCCACCCCCTGCAGCTCCTTGCACCCCAAAGTGGCCTCCTCCCCTCCACCGGCTTCCTGACACCTACAGCGGACCCAGAACTCTGCTAACCCCTCTCCCCACACTCCCTATTGCCCACGGCAGGCAGGGATTTCCCTAACAACCCCCCAGTTGACTTTCCCAGCACCCCCCCCCAGTTGTGAAATAGTACCAGTGTTATACCAGTTTAGTGAGCACCTGGACATGCCCACACACAACTCCCCCTGTACTCCCCTGTAATTTCAAGTCCTGGGGAAGATACTGCCAGGCACTCACCTCCAGCCACTCACTCCCCCTACTGCAGCACTGTAACCCTGCTGGGCTGCCCCATCAGCTTCACTGGGGCCCCTGCCAGACCCCCCCAGCCTCACCAGACCCTGCCACCACTGACAACCCCGGATCCCAGAGCCAGACCCCAGGGGCAGCTCTGAGACCTGTGCTGCTGGCAGACCCCACCACCACCACCTCTGCTGGTGACCCCGCCTGGGGCCAGATCTAGCCACTGGGCCAGGTCCTGTCTCTACCACTGGCAGCCCCAAGTCCCAGGTCGGTGGTCTGGGCCGGACCCTGGCTGCAACAGACCCCGCTGCCCTTGGTGGCCACTCTCTGCCTCCCCGCTGTGGCAGGAGCAAGTCCTGGCTGGGACTACAGGATGCTGTCAGAGCGGCCCTGGTTCCCAGCCGGGCCTGCTCCTTCCTCATCGGGGCCCCCACCAGCCCTCTGACTCCCCCCATGGGTCTTGCAGGGCCCCCCCACTGGGGCCCACACCAGTCCTTCATTCCAATGTCCCCTTTGCTCCCTCAAAACCCTGTTCACCCCCCTTCCCCCAGCCCACGCTTACTGGCAGCTAGCAGATGCAAAGTGCATCTGTAGCCAGCTTTTCCTGCCCTGTGCAGTCCCTGTGGCTGGGCAGTGCAGGGAGGGAGATTCAGAATAAACCCAGCTCCCCAGCAGATCTCACAAAACACTTAAGGACGTGCTCTGGCACGACACACTGCTTGGGAACCACTGCTCTATTTATCTCTTCCTTCTGACACAGAAGAACTGAGAGGCTTGACTTTTTTTGAAAGACACAAAGATTTAGATTGTTTCCCACAGAAGATTATATTGACTAATGAATTAGACAAGTGTCATCACAAGAAAATGAAAGCTGGTTAAATGAAGGACATTTTCATTATCCCCTTTAAAACTCATATCTTAATATCTCTTAATCCCTCAATGCCGCAGGACTCCCTGCTTCTTTTGGGAAAAAAATGTCTGTTAAAGATTCAACAGCCCAAACACTGAGTTAAGATGCAAGAACTCATGCTCCCAGGCCCCACCCATAAGCAAGGAAGCCTCCAAGAAAACAACAAACACACAAAGCCCTCAACCCCAAGTTTTAAGACTTAAACTGCCTTCTCATATCAGAGCAGCAAAATGGGCAAATGCAACTTAAGATTTAACTATCAAGTCAGCTTTAAACTATGACTGCAGCAGCTTACAGACTGAAATATTTTCTTTCTTAATACAGGTTTATCAACATGACTGGCACCAAATTCTGTAGACAGTATGGCTCTTTTTGTAATTCTTTCATGATATATTAAAGAATCTTTATTACTTCAAAGTGTTTCTCCCTTGATGAACAAGTTATTTTGGGGGAGGAAGATTCAAAGTATACTTAGCCCTGACCGACCACTGGCTACTTCAATGTGCCAGAGCACCTTTCCCGCTTACCAACCCACCAGCTCTCCCCAACCCCTTCCATAGCATGGCTGCCAGCTCCCCCAACACCACTGCCTGCAATCTGTGCCTGCCGCCAACTTTCCTGCCCTCCCGCTGGCTCCCCAACCTGTCTCTGAACTGCACTCTGGGTCCCGGATCCCTTGGGCCTTGCCCGCTGCCTCTCCCCATTTCACTTTCACCCACCAACTAGCGTCCTCTCCACGACCCCACCAACACTGCTTCCCACTTACCTGGCCAGCCAGAGCTGCTTCCTGGCAACAGGTTGCTCCTACCCTCAACATACATTGGAGCATGCTCATGACAGGAGACATAAAAATTCTCCAGCCTAGTGCAGCTCCCTCCTGCCTGGAAGAATGTGTCTTCCAGGCCTTCTAAGGGCCACAACAGTAATGCTTGTGCACACAAGAAACAGCAGCTGCACAGCTGTGCGCCCACAAAGCCTAAAGGGAACAATGGTTCTGACCCAAATTAGCAGAGCTATGTCATCCTTAGACATGTCCATTTTCTGTGTAATTCTGGCCTTGCTTCTACTAATAAAATAATTCACTAATCGTAATGAAGAATGTCTAAAGAGTGATCAAAAGAGGGAGAACCTTTTGCTTCAACTACTACATTAAAAATAGCTCTAAGGTTCCCTAAATGGCATTTAAGCCTGTAGATTTTTAGGGCCGTTTAAAAGCCTTAGTGGCCTCAGCGTACACGAAGCCAGTGGGAAATCCATAAGAGGGAATATCGTGTGCTATGCACTATCATGGCAAGAACCATCTCTGCATTGATCTGATTTAATACTTGGTATTCTGTGTGGGAGAGGAGTTGCCTCCTGGATCCTGAAAGCTCCTGAAGGAGGCACAGGTCCATCCACTTGGGGAGGCTGTCTTTGAGAAATATCTCTTCTCTGTCGTGCCAGTGATATCTCATTGCAGAGCAAAGAGAAGGCAAAGTGAATGAAGTCCAATTAGTTCTAAGAGGGTCAGAATTCCACTAAGTCTGTTAGGGACAAATAGTTTTTGGTTGAGTTGCAAAGGGCTTATCTTTACGTGCATATAGATCTCAAACTAGAAACCTGGCTTCCTTAAAACTCTCATGAATGTTTTGGCCATGAGGAGCAATCACAGAACAACCTGCTTGTCGCAACTGTAGCAGATTTGGACAAATTTTTCCCAAAGACTTCTCTTCCCCACCCTGCAGAGTCTTCTCTTCTCATGGATGACTAAGGTCGGAAGGGTCCCGGGGTGGTAGCTAGTCCAACCCTGACTAAATATCCTGGCCTGGGCTCTGTCTTGTAGCAGAGCTTGGGAGTGGATGTCTCTCTCGATGATGGACATGTATGGCAATTTGGGATCCCTAGCATAAGGCCATGTTTTCAAAGGTGTAGCACACTGATCACACACTGGTTGAAATCAGGAGTATCTAAAAGAACAGGCCAGGAATAAAAGGGCACCCAGAGGATAGGTGCTAAAAGTTCCTAGGGGCAGAAAAAGGTCCATATGGAAAACGGGGCCTCTGCATAAGGAAAGAAACTAGAAATGATGAAGGAAAGGAATCGGGGAGTGGGGGCAGGGGGGAACCTCTGCTGTGCTCAACTCCTCAGACCTTGGTTCCATTCTCAATTTGCTCTGATTGCTGCCCACCTATGGACATATTTCCACACCTCTGTGACGCACAAAGACCCCAGGACAGAACTGAAGGTTTCAATGTTTATTGACAGGTAAGATTGCTCAAACAGCAGCAGGCACCATCCACCTTGGGAGGCCACCAGTGGGGGTTCTTCTGGAAGGGCTGGTTCATCTGGCTGTAGCAGCGGCTGTAGGGTGACCGGTCACCGTCTTGCACAGGAGAGGGGGATGAAATCAGGAGCTCAGTAACTGCTCCTCCTCTTCCTCCTCCTCCTCCTTCTCTTTCACATGTGACTTCTTCGCCTCCTTCTGCCAGATCACCTCCTTCTCCTCTTCCTATATCGACCCCTGTGGCCTTCCCGCCTTCAGCTCCTGCGACGGCTCTGGCTCCTGCTCCTGCTGCGGCTGTATCTCGCCATTCCTCGGAGGCTTCTGACTTCACAGCTCTCAGCAGCAGGAGGCAGCTGTCCGCCTGGCTTTGGTGGGATGGCCTACACTTGTGAGCTGAACTGGCAGCTCCAGCCTTTATAGACAGGCTGGCCAGCGGGTCACAAAGGCCGCGTCGCTCATTGTGATGGACCAGCATGGTCCGCTCCCAATATGGCCAGAACTTAGCTTGTGGTGCTGCGTGTCCATATAAGGGAGTATCCCACAAGGGTTGACCACCTCTGGCCATCAAGTCGCACTGCTGGCTGCCCGCAGACCCAGGCGCCATGATCCCATGTGGCCCTAAAGCGGCAGGCACTCTGCTGAAATGACACAGCCGCAAGCTACTGAGTTGCTGAAAGTCTATGGGACGTGCTCAGTGAGGATCAGTGAAAGTGACTGGATACACAGAGGGCTAGTTTGTGCCAGGTTACTAGAGGCGAGGTTTTTCAGGTGGCACGACCTAAAACAAGGGTTCTGACCCAAATTAGCACAGCTCTTCGATCCTTGGACACGTCCATTTTCTGTGTAATTCTGGCCTATCCAAGCGTCCCTGGGTCCCAAATCAGAAGGAAAAGTTGGAATTTGTTGCTCCGCTCCATTGCTCAGAAAAGGTTCTGTGGCATCTGAGACATACTTCTTGAAAGGTGTGTTTGAAACGGTGCAATCACTTTGTACAGACTTGATCCTTCTCACTTGTATACTTCAGACAAATCAAGTCAAAAGGAAGCACTGAACCAAATGCTTCAGTAACTTTTTTCTACAAATTGAGACAGAAGTGAGACACTTCAGTGTCGCCAGAGCATCATCTGATGCTTTACTGTTGTGCCAGAAAAGTTTCAAGCGGCCCACCACTTGCTTTGTGGAATTGTACGTGCATATAAAGGAATATCCTACAAGTTTTCACCATCTCTGGCCCTCAAGGCCCACCGCTGGGTGCCGACAGACCCAGATATTTTGATCCTATATGGCCCTAAAGTGACAGATACCCTTTTGAAATGGCACAGCAGGAAGCTACTGAGTTGTTGAAAGTTCAGGGGAAATGTTCAGTGAGGATTAATAAACCTTTAATGATGCACAGAGAGCTAGTCTGTGCCATGCTACTAGAAGCGATGTTTTTGAGGAGGTACGATTTAAAACTGTGGCTACCCCTTTGGATCTTTATATAAAACCAGGGTGCCTGGCGTGGAACCCAGTGGAGAAAGTGGGCCTGAGTTCCTCTAGAAGCCATTTCAGTTCTGCAAGGAGTGTTTGCAAAGCAACTTTGGTAATATTTTTGAAGAGGAGCAACTTCAATGTGACTTATCCAGAGGGTCTGTCTAAGCCAGGAGCAAGAAATTCCTCCTACTCCATGAGCATTGAAGAGGCTATGGAGTGAGCGAGTGAGATGGACTGAGAAACTGCAGGAAGTGGCATCTGACTATATAGCAAGCTTATCTTCCAGTGGTTCACTAGGAGAAACAAGAGTACCAGAATACATCCAATTACAGCTGGGTATTGGCCTCAGGCTGAGTTTTTTGCAAAGCTTTAATAAGAATTTTTTTTTTCTGAGAGCAAGACAAGTGAAAGACAAATTTACTCATGTAAAATTTCTCCCTCTGTTATTTTAAAGAGCCTCAGGGATTTGAAGCTAAGATTTCAAATTTGACAGAGTCAAATCTCCGACAAGAAGACCAAGTTATAAGCAGAGAATTTGGTTCCAGCCTGTCCTGTCTATAACGTGGCTCACAGCATGCATTAGTGGGAAGTTATCATTCTGCGTGAGAGTGTTTCAGGTTATGATTCTTGGGTTCCTTGTCTGGTATCATTGCTTTAAAAAGACTTTTTCTTTAAGCAAATAAAGTCCTAACAGCCAAAACCAGAAACTTGACAGGTTGCATTATGCATAAATATATTTGTTCAATTCTAAGTTACTCATATCAGAATGTAAGTGATGACTGAAACATATTATGCCAGTTGTTTAGCTTTAACTTTTCTTATGTATCAGCATGCAGAGATAGCAAATCATTGCTTTCAGTGGAGAGAAAAATCCTACTCAAAATGGTAATTTCAGGATGACATAATCTTTACCTACTGTTAGAAGTTAGGAAGCCAAAAGTACTGTCTGAAAAGCTCATCTGCTATGCATAATGAGCTGGGATCAAGCTTTATTTTCCACCAAAAGTTCAGTTGTTTCCCAGTCAGAATGAAGATGGCTGGTTTAAAAGTTGAAAACAGTAGTTTTCTAATATCCTTTGCTGTTCCTCAATGGTTTATGTTTGGGAAACATTCTGAGCTTTTTGGATGGAAGGCACTCTGATTCTAAACTAAAACTTTATTTTTTTTTAATAGTGCACCTGACATAACTGTATTTGTGAGTCACTGCATGGGCAGCAGAACGTTTGGAGAGCATGGGGAATTGCATTCTAGTTTGAGATCCATAGATGACAACATAATGTAAAGACATTTGAAAATTAGTCCTTTTTCCCCCTTACTATTTTTCCACAATCTGTGAAATGTATGCTGTTTTAACTATAATACAGCTTACAGCTGAGTCTTCCTTGGCTCAAGTTTGCATGTTTTGACAAGGAACAGGTTTGATGGTTATTTCAGTGTTTTCCATCAGTATAAAGTCATATCTGCACAGCTGTGGTCTGCATAAAGGGAATAAAGAAACAAAAAGTTTCCATTAATATAAAAACAAGCTACTCTCTTTTCTGCATTCACACATCAGATCTTAGGACTTTAGTGGTTTGTATAGAACGAGTTGTCATCAGTATAATGAGAAGGGAAAGAAAGGCTGGTGGGTGAGGTGGAGCAGCTTCCTCCCTGTGCTGTGGATCACAGGAATATTTAAATTGGATTTTTTTTTTTGGTGACTTCCTGCATTGCAAAAATCTCTTGCCTCCCTAAGTGATAACAGGAGACCAACCCTAGCCTGCACTGACTTCATCCTCTGTCAAAGTCTTTTCTGAGTTGGAGAGTAACCATCTCCTAGGTGACAGGTGGGATGAGAGACTTATGATAAACCAGGTATGTCAGAGGATTGGATGGGTATTGGGACCTGAAATGCAGAGTGAGGGGATATAAGACACAGCAGGAAAAAAGAGTTGCAGGCTGTATCTGGCAAGAGAGGATTGGAGAAACAAGACCTGGCTTACTAGAAGAAGAATACATCTTTCTTTTACTATTCTGTAGCTAAGCCTAAAGTCCCTGATCCAGCAGAATTTATGAAAAATCTAAATATGCAATTTATTCCTTTTATTTTACTGATATTTTCTCTACTGTTAATAAACCTTGCTTGTAATTCAACTAGATAATGCACCTCTTGCCCAAGGAATTTCACACAGGTTATCCCAAAGACAAGAACCCAAACACACCCAGCCTCTACAAAAAGTGACCAAGGGCATCAGGAGGCTCCAGCCCTCACAGATATCATGCCTGGTCAATATGGGCTCAGACAGGTGTCCTCTCCCAGGTGATGCATCACAGTCAGATGAATGCAAGGGAGAAAAGTATTGATAAAGGAGGAGACATGAACCAATGAGAGAAAAGTGACAGAAGCAATTAAAAAAACCTCTTGTCTGCCTCTGTAGGACATAATTTGCATAGGAGACAGACTGTGGATGGGGCGCTGTTACAAAGCCTGAACTGACCAACAGTTCCCTCTCAGGGATATCCCAGAGTGCTTGCTTTCTCCCCCCTTTAGTTGGAATATAAGAGCATTTGGTATATAATATATATATAATATAATATAGTTGGAATATAATATCGCAGCTGTTGACAGATGAGGGGTTTCTTTTAACAGCTCTGATGTAGATATGCTGAAAGCTTGAATTTACATGTCAAATTTATTTTCAGCAAGAACTTGTCACAAGAACAGGTCAGACAAATAGTTCGTCTAGCCCAGTATCCTGTCCTCCAACAGTGGCCAATGCAAGGTGCTTCAGAGGGAATGACTAGAACAGGTCATCATAAGTGATCATCCATTAGCCATTCCCAGCCTCGAGTAAACAGCAAACCCTGCCTAGTTAATAGTAAGTGATGGATCTCTCCTCCATGAATGTATCTAGTTCTTTTTGAACCCCCTAGCCTTCACACCAGGTGTGGCCAAACTTATGAAACTCAAGAGTCACACAAGTTGATTATTAAACCTTGAAGAGCCACTCTGAGGCATGTAGCCATATACTTTTGCCTACTAAATTGATCTGCTGATGTTCTTCTGCGAGCCACACTTTTTCATTCAAGAGCCACATGTGGCTCCCGAGCCACAGTTTGGCCACACCTGCTTCACACCTTGCTCTGCCAAGTATAGTACTAAGCCTTAGGCAATGTCCTTGTAAACTGCATAAAGGGCCTGAACTTATTTCCAAGGGCCTCATATAACTCAATGGGAGTTTTGCCTGAGTAAAAATGGCACATTCAGATCCCAGATTAGACATTTTAGAGACAATAAACCAAATTCTGTCCTCAGGCAGAGGTACAAAATTCTTAGTGACTACAATGGGAATTGCA
>ML682006.1:31623704-31649211 GCA_007922195.1 Podocnemis expansa
GCAGTAACTAGACTATATAGTCTAAATGTAATTCTGGCCTCAGGCAGGCCAATAACCCACATGAAACATTTGACCTCCATGCTTGCAAATTAGATGGCTTTTATTAGTAATCATCCACTTACCTCTTTGGATTTGTAATTGACCTTAACCTCATTTGGAGAATCCTGAGTTTGTACTTTGGACCTATTATAGTCCCTGTGGAAAATGTCAAGGAAATTCTTGCAATTTTTTCAAAATCCTGGTCAAATCCAGCTAGTAAACTAGCTTGGCCATATTGTTGAAAAGTTGCAACTTCACTAGATAGAAAGCAGACAATTTAGAACATAGTAAAAGCAAATTACATTTCAATTAGATGCCCTGTAGTAATAGTCACATATGTGTTTGTACTGATTCTCAGAGTGGCCTATGAATTCAGATCTCGAGATCCAAACTTGTTCTTTCAATTTTGGTACCCAGTCACCTCCAGACCTTCAAGGTGTCTAGTCGCCTTGGCAAAATGTCACAAGAAAAGGTTGATTTTCATCATTCAAGAGGGTGGAGGTCTTGGGAAATCACTTGATTTCTGACACTGTAGACTGAAACCTTGTTAAACAGCTCATAAGACTTTGGTGCCATTGAATCTGATCCCCAAGTAAAACTTGAGCTCTGACCTGGCCTTGAACCTGAACTCAAATATTAGATTAAACCTAATCATGGTTCAGACACCGCATTCTATATGAACTATATGTTCATTTAGTCAGCCATGTGTACTATATAACATGCTCACTACAGAATGCTGCGTTAAATATGTTTTATTTCTGACTTAGATGTACAAATCAGAACCTAGCATATTAAGGCACCTTAATTTGATTTCTTGTAGCTGTTTCTATTTAATTGCACCACATGCCTGCATAGTATAGCCCAGAAGAGCAACAAGCTAATGGAAAATAAGATAGCATATCATGACATAGCATTAAAGACCACAGAGCGTCATAAGGGATGGTTGTGAACCAATGACTTGGCAGCATGGTCCATTTTATAATGAGACATCACAGGAAGCTGCTCAGACCTCCCAGAGCAACAGTAATTAACATATACATGTGAGCATATTTCATTAAGCTCTCTCTATGTATGGATGGATATGTAAAGATACTGACTCTGAAGAAGCAATGTACAATATAGTACTTTAGCGTTTTACTGTAACTTTGCTTTAATCAAAAGGTTTTACAAAATTGCAAATTCCATTGCAAATATAAACATGGAAATGTAAGTGGAAATGTATGACATTTCCGGAGCCTAGCATTCAATATTAAGTGCTTTATTAGTGTATTTATGACCTGTGAGAAGATCAGCACAATGAAACCCTGTGTTTAAACATGTCAGTGGTATAATTTCACCTGAACATCTGTCTTTGTTCCCTTGTGCAAGTGGGTTATCAAATGCTTAAAAATGTGTGGAGTACATACCAGGAAACAGAGTTTTAGACGTGCAAATAAATCCAGCATAAGCACCATAGGACTAAGAGCTGAAGGAACATGCAGCTAGAATTGCCCCTGCAAGTCATTTGAAGAGTCACGGAAAAACTAGACATACAGGAAATGAGTGGCTGTAGCAAGATTAAATTTGTCAGATATTTGTATAATGATATAAAACAAACAAGGAGTCTGGTGGCACTTTTAAAGACTAGCAAATCTATTTATCACGTGAGCTTTTCTGGGTTAGTCTTTAAGTGCCACAGGACTCCTTGTTTTTGCTGAAACAGACTAACACAACTACTCCTCTGGAACTTACAACCATAAAAGTCACCATGTCATCCCTCAGAATAATGCAAGTTTCCTGAAGGTTACACATTCAGAGTCAGATCCTCAACTGGTGTGAACTGGCACTGTTCCACTGGAGTCACATAGTAAGATTCATTTACATGGGATTTGTCCCTTGAGGTGCAACAAATCTGTATGCCCTTGCCACCTGCCAGAACCAGGTGGTGTTTGGCCTAAATGATTTGCCACATGTTTTGGATCTTGAACTCAATAGGACTTACTGATTGATCATGGATTCTGCTGTGTTCCCAGCATGATCTGTTAGTTTAATTATGAGGAACCCTCTTCTAATATTTTTGTTCCAGGTAATAATATCCACAAAATAATGATAAACTGCAAGGAGAAAGAGAGAGAACGAGAACTGTTAGATTCAACATCTTTCCTGACAAAGTGCTTTGGGCAGGAAGCTGAGCTGCCGGTGGAGCATATTTTATTCCCATTTATCTGAGCTTTGTGTCCTGTTTGTGTTGCTTCTTTTCAGAGTTTTCAGGTCCCTTTCTGCTTGTCATCTCCTAGCAGTTGACTTGCTCATTTTCCTCCTCCTCTATTGTCCACTGGGCATTTCCTTGCTGTGTACCTTTTTCTTCCTATTGCTGCCCTACTCCTTTTACTCTCGCCTTGCAGGCTCTCGTTTGATCCTTCCATGTGGTTCTTTTCATATAGGAGTCTTTCCCTCTGTATGCTGATGATTTCCTCAGCCTAGTCTACACTCAGCCCTAGTCTACGCTGAGGGCTTTTCTCAGCAGCAGTAGACCTGCATTTATGTAAGACACATAAAATGCCTTGTGTAAATGCCAGCGACTTCCTAAGCCACTGGAACACACTCGGGAAAGCCAACCGCAAATGCCTTGCAGTTGGCTTTCCCCTACATCTCCTGGCCCCCAGGACTTCTGGGACCAACTTCCAGGAGCACATCAGTGAGTTCAGACTTACTGCTAATCGCTCCTAGAACACCAGGCTCATGGCAGCGATTTTATCGCCATCAGTGGAGACACAGCTGAAGTCTTCCAGCACTTCCTTTACTGCTCTTGAATTGCTCAACCTGGACTTCCTCAGCTAGCCCCTTCCTTCTTTGCAGGTCAGTTCTCTTTGGTTCTCTAGGTAGCATCTTTTCTCCAGTCCCTACTGGGCACCACACAACTTTTCTTTTAGGGTGCCAGATGTTTTTTTCCTTTTTTCTTAATGGAAACAAACTTGATGTGTGTGTGTGTGTGTGTGTGTGCGCGCGCGCGCTTTGAAATGTACTGCTCTAAAAAGACACCTTTTCAGTCTGCTGACTTGCCCTCAGGCATGTTTGCCGTCTGACTGGTTTACTGTAGGAGCTCAAATAGGTTTTTGCTACTACTTTACTCCCATACAACAAAGATCCTCGCCTACCCAGCTCTAGGGCAGTGGGCTGGATTCTCTCCAGGTAACAGATCACATCTGTTGGTTAAGCAGGAGGTATGGTGCCAGCTGCTATCCTGTTCCCAGTCACACCAGAGCAACTCTGAAGACAATGAGAGCTGTGCAGATTTAGCAGCACTCACAGTCTGACTTGGGGAGCTTTTCTCAGTGACGAGGCAGGAGAATGAAAGATTCTGTAATACCAGGCTGAGTTGGCAGGGTTGCCTGCCAACTGGACAAAATGTCTTGACTTGCTATTCTTGCACTGAGCATATGAGTCTATTCTATTCTATCCTATATTGTCTGTAGAAGTCATTGGACTGAGCCTTTAAAAGCTGTACTCCCCTGGGGCAACTTTCTCAGTGAGCTCCTTAGCAGAGTGGGTGGGTTGGGGGAAGGGTGCAACTTTGGGTGGAGCCTGTTCACTTGTTGTCCCCTTTCTTCTTCCCATGGTTTGGAGCAGGGACTAGGAATGTGAATGTCAATTGTACTTGACCTATGTGTGAGTTGTGCCAGCCCTAGCTGGCCGCTTCTTTTGTCCACTGCCTCTCCACTGCACACTCTGATGATCTGACCTTCCAGTAAATGCGGGGTGCTATCATGGCATTGTATGGAGTCACTGCCAGAGCAGAACTGCACTTTACAGAGAGCCTTTTATGGTGACCTGCAAAGGAGTTTAGGAAAGTCACTCATTTGTGTTTGTGTACAATGGATTGAGAAAGGGATTTATCTTAGAAATACCAGGCATGTTCAGTCTGGTCTCTGGCTTTCCTGGAGCGCTCTCAGATGTTTACTGTGAACTCTAGCCACCTAAGGGGCTGGGAGTGCTGAGTTCTCTGTTAGCTGCAATGGGAATTAAGGACTGAGGTAAACAAGTGTGAAAGCAAACACAGTTTGAAACAGTTTGACTGAAAATCTCTTTCCTTCCCTTCTCCAGTTTGCTCCACTTCTACTACCTTGATTCTTGTGATGTCATTATTTCCCTATTCTCCAGTCACCACAGAGTCTTCTCTAGCCTACACAGAAACTAAATTTCTAATGGAAAAGAACAAAGATACATTTTTTAAAAATCTGAACACCTTTCAAAACTTTTTCATCCATCATAAAGGTGCTAAAAAAGCAAATGCCTCTTCATTTTTTCTTTGCAAGTCCTCTTTAAAGGTGAAAAGTTCAATCTCACCAACACTTGAACTAAAGGTAGGTATACTATTGACTAGGACCAAGATTAGACCTCAGGACAGTTACTGTTTTTTCCTAGGCTTTATTCACATCATCAAATTTACCAGTTCTAGAAGGAAACTAGTCCATCCCTGTGTGTCTTCAGATGAGAGTAGAGGATTGTGTCGTTACTGTTGTATTTGCCACTTTGGAGCAGAGTGATATTGCTGCAACGGGAAATGTGTGGGTTATGTTTCTAATGTACTGTGAGGCAATGACAGCTAACTGGCTGTTCTGAGTTTGACATCAGTGTTGTTGCTGACAGAGCACTCAGTGCAAAGTCGAAGGAATGTTAATCACTCACGGCAGTATGGTTCTTTGTCCGACGTATCAAAAAACACGTTAGTCACTGAAGGATTCTTTAGTGTTAGATAGTTTTTCCACTTATCTGCATAATAACCTATAAACCAGAGTGTGAAAACTCAACGTTAGGTGACCATACACGAGGAAATGATTGGTTAGCATTAGTGGCTAGCACCTCTGCTTAACATGCAGAAGGTCCTGGGTTCAATTCCCAGGGGGTTGGACTCGATGATCTCATGAGGTCCCTTCCAGCCCTATGATTTGATTGATTGATTGATTTATTCCCAAATTGATTTTAAGCCACAAGGCAAATACTGAAATTAATTACTGATAAAACATGGGGAGGGGGCAGCAAAGATTACAGGGGGCTCTATGAGGCTTTAGTAGTATGAAAGTTGTTTAGCCCCTCGCCATGCTGCCTTAGCGCCTCAGCCTCAAGCCATGCACCAGCTGGAGCAGAGGAGCAATCCTCCAAGTCAGCCAGATACTCAGCCAGAGCAGAGCAGCCCGGCAAAAGTGGGGGTCTGGATCAGCCCCAGCCAGCCCTCCAGGGCCTGCTGCCTCCTCCATTACCCTCCCCATGAAGGATGGGAAGAGGCAGGCCAGATGCAGCATGCAGGGGTGTCTGCATCCAGGAAGGCTTAGTTTCTTACTCAAGGAAGAGTAATTTATTATTTTTGTAATTTAGCATTTGTAGTGTTATATATGTTTTATGGCTGGAGGGGCGGGGCATGGGGCATGTTTTACCTAGTGCTAACTAGGGGGCTTTCACTCACAAAGGTAGAGAACCACTGATCTAGTCTAGCCCTGTGCTCAAAGCAGCACCTACCCCAGTTAAATCATTCCAGCAAGGGCATTGTCAAACCAAGCCTTAAAAATCTCTAATGATAAGAGATTCCACTACCTCCCTAGGTAACCCATTCCAGTGTTCACCACCCTTTTTGGGAAACAGTTTTACCTAATATCCAGCCTCGACTTGAGACCATCTCTCTCAGTTATTTTCCAAAGGGATAGCTGTGTTAATCTAGTCCAGCAAAAAAAAACCAAGGAGTCATGTGGCACTTTAAGACTAACAGATTTATTTTTCAAATGAGCTTTCGTGGGAGGAAATCCCACTTCGTCAGATGCTTCAAAGATGCATCTGACGAAGTGGGATTTTCTCCCACGAAAGCTCATGCAAAAAATAAATCTGTTAGTCTTAAAGTGTCATACGACTGCTCTCAGTTATGTCATCTCTCAACACAATGTACAAAGACAAAGTGAAACTACCAAATACATTTTCACTTGTCCTGTAAGCTATACTTCTCTCTCCAGCTGTAGAATGCTGTTATCTCACTTCTTTCCCTCTCCCCTCTGGAAGGAAGCAAAGAGCATATTTGTTAAGAGAGTTTGCAAACAGCCTGTCCCATGACTCCTTTGGTAACCTGCTCCAGAACGTTATATAATATATGGAAGAAATATAGGCTCCAGTGTGACAGGCAGTTGTGTGAGTCCCCTGGATTGTTAAAAAGCATCTCCAAAATACAGCTCTTTTATCCACATTGGACACTTATCCTTACCCAGTATGGGGCATGACAGGGGCTGGAAAGCTTCACAGCTGACACACTTGCCACTCCTGTAACCTCTGTATGTATCACAGGGGTATGCCGTCATGTTGCAGCTCACTTTCAGGGATGACAGGAACAGGAGAACAGACCTCTGATGGTCACATTTAAAATACTGTGATCCTTGTTGACACAAAGAGAAGGGATGTTTCATTAGAAATCTGTGTGCTGCTAGCAAAGGGATAGGGCACCAGCAAAACAGCACACACCCTATTGTGACAGAATCACTGTCTGTTCTTAACACAAGATGGGTTAAGTACACTGAGCACTACTCAACTTTTTGTAGAACTGCACATTCTGCAATAAAGCAAGAAGCTCAGAGCTAGCACAGCTTGTATAATTTGCACTACAAACAAGCTGGAGGGATGCAGTGAGCACACCATACTGCTTCTGGGCTGGACACACTGTATTTTGTGCCCCAGTGCTTGTGGGCTGGACACATGGATGGTGCCCCACTGCTTGTGGGCCAGACACATGGATTGTGCCCCACTGCTTGTGGGCTGTCAACTAGGGCATAACTGTTCCTACCAAGCCACTGGGGCTTGGAATCTAAGCTGTGCTTCAAGTAATGTAAGCTAAAGGACAGTTTCTGTGAGACCAGCCAAGAGTAGGGGTATGTTTAAAAACACTGAAAGGATACCTTCATAGTCACCATACACCCTCTGCTCCCAGTGCATCTTCAGGTTATACATGTGTACAAAACACAAGAAGATTAACTATGGCCATAAGAAGATATAGACATCATGGACAGTAAGCACAGCTATGGATTCTACAGTGTCTCATGAATTAGCCAGACCACCAGGTTCTTAGGTGGGAGCTGACACTTAAGTGGTGCATTTCTATGGCCATTCCTGTTTAAAACTCTTAGAGAAGCAAGTGGTTCCACAGGCTTTGCTGAAATACAGCAGAGTACTAAAACACGCCTCAGAACACCCACCTCGCCAATGAAGCAGGCTGGTGACATGATCATCACAGGAACTGCAAGGGAGTTCTAAAGCCATACAAACACCAACAGAGGGATTGAGGCTATGCATAAAGAGCGAGGGCAAAGCCAGATTCCTGTGTCCTACCCTTGAAAAATGCCATTCAGCATTACAGAAAGTTGCAACAATGCTGTGGTAGGCAGCATAAACTTGTTATCAGAGATCAGCGTCTGCCTGTACAAAACAAATACCATCCCACCATACAAAGGCCTCTGAAAAACTCACTGCATGTTTCCATGGGCCATAGCTCCTTAAGTAAGATTGTTACTTTATGTATAATAGTGCAGAGCTTGGCATCTTTCTTCTCTCTCCTCCATGGCTGATTCTAGGCATCCTCACTGCCAGGTACTAAAGACTCAAATTACTGTCTCATAGACCCATGATTAGATGGATGTGATCTCAATGCCTAATGAGGCCACGTGGAAATGTATACTGCAAAACCATTGCTGGTGCTCACAAATTTAGGGATTTGCTGCAAATTTCCATGATTTCCATAGAATTTAAATTTGTTTAAAAAAGATAAGTTTATATTCTTTTAGTGCCTGACTAAACACGCAGCAAGAACAGTACCTGCTCTGAAAAGCTTATTCAATAGATGAGATTAGACAAAGGGTGGGAGATGCTCAGAAACATACACCAAGGGGAAGTGACTTGCTTCCACTTGCATACTAACTGTTTCACCAGCAGGATTGGAATGTCTCCTGAGCTTCCTGAATGTTTCCTCTTCAGATATACATCGCTGCTGCAGTGTTGTCTGCTCCATGACATGGTTACCCTCTTTTCTGCACTGCTTCTGAGGACTCATCACCAACAGCAGCTTCGCTTTCACATTGGTTTGGAGTGAATTTGCTTTTTGTTTTAAATTTTAAAAATCCCATATTTTCCAAACATTTCCACAAGTTCTGGGGCTAAAGGTGCTTGCTGAATTTTTCATACAAATTCATGGAAATGGGTGAATTTACTCCATAGCAAAATCTGATCCCTTTCACTTACTTCGAAGAGTGCAGAACAACCAGGATGAAACAGCATAAGATTGTGGACCAGATCCTACTGTGACACAAATTAGCCTGGGTCCCTGGACTTCAGTGTAGCTACCCAGTAACAACAGCTTGGGTTTTGACTGTTTTGGGTTGCTTTTCAAAAAGCTAATTGTGTTTTTTTGTTGTTGTTGTTGTTGTTACTGTCTGAGTACTTTCTCTGCATTTCTCTGTTTGATTTGCTGAAAACATTTTGTCCTAATTTTTCTGATGCAAAGTTTATTTAATTACCAGACAATATTGTCTGTGGACAGCCAGGCTGGTCAGTTCCTCCGTTGGGATAGAAGTCTATGTGTCCTAAAGCTTCTCTGTAGCCCAGTCCTAATGAAAGGAAATACAATTTTAAAAAATATTTCAAGTGCAGGAAAAAAAGGATTTCAGATGAAGAATTAGGAATAATTAATAACATGGATTCTTTTAGCATCAGGACCCTCAGCTGTGCAAGATATTTAGCTTCCTTAACCTATTTATGCATCACTGAACTAAAAGACAACGATCCTGTTGCCATATGCTAGATAATAATGTTAAATGCCTACAGTAAGGCAATATGTTTGACATTTGCATGACACAAATCTTGGCCGATATATCATCTCCTACAGAAAAATTAGGGGGAGGGTAAAAGGTGAGTTGAATTGTTGTGGTTTTGTAGAGAAGAAGTTCGTTAGGCCTTGGAAAAAGCAAATGAATGGACTAGACAATGATAACCTAGCACTGTCTTCATGCCTTGTCCAAGTGTAGACCCTGGCCTCACAGAACACCTTCTGTGGTATCTGGAGGGGTGGAATGGTACTCTAGAACAGTGTTTCCCAACCAGCATGCCACGACACACAGGTGTGCCATCAGGTCTGAGCAGGTGTGCTGCAAATTTTTTTTAATAAACTGCTCAAAGAGCTCTGGATTGGCTCATTGGTTCATGAATATTCATGAGTTCATTTGGAAACTATATAGTGCTGTGCCTCAAATTAATTAAAGGTAGCAAGGTGTGCCACGGCAGAGAAAAGGTTGGGAACCACTGCTCTAGAAACAGCTAAGGCCTTCCTTCCATGTGGGAGGAGAAGATCCATGAATGGATTTTCCTGTCCCTGCACAGATATGGAGTGGGGCTTGATCTCATGCGAGGAGGTGAATTCTGAACAGAGTCCTGAAATGAGTGCAGAGCTAGTGGAGCTGTGCAGGAATGGGGCTGATGCTGCTTTGTAAAGGTGAGATGCAGCCATTAGCAAATGCTGCCAGAGTCAGGCAGGTGGGACTTTGGGGCTGTGGAAGAGAGATGCAGGTTCCGAGAAGCCAGTTGTAAAGGTGAAGATTTCAGCATAGGAGGAACCGTTGGGGGGAAGTTACCGATGGCTGATGGGGTCAGGGTGAGTGAGAGACACAAGTGAGAAGAAAGGTTCAGAGTCGAGGCTGGTGCTAAGGAGCCAGAAACACCCAGTGAAAGTTTACTGGCCTAAGAAGAGTAGTGTAAAAGCAGGCAGCATAATGAAGAGTGTGTAGTGACTCCCAGGTAAGGATCAAGGTCAGGTTTCAACAGTGGTGAAGTGCTAGGTTACTAACGCTATGTCTAAGGGAATGAGACAATTTGGCTTTTCAAGGGGGTGTGATTGGCTTTTGCTAGTTTAACTCCTGGCTCTAATTCTAGTAATATGTGAACATCAACACCCCCCCAATCAGGCAAAGCTGACTCTGAGATGGGACTGCACATGAGTGCAATCTGAGTGTGCTCTTCCTTTGCCAGTTCACAGCTAAAGTCCTTGCACATCGTGGAGCATGAGGACTGTGCTGCCCTCCCTCTCTAGGAGCCATAGTTCCTCTCTCCCTGGTCTAGAGCAGCACTTGTGCACCTGGTGCAGACCTGGGTGCTACCAATGTTCCCACAGGGGCCATGGACTCGGCTCCACCCCTTGGTATTGGCTGTGCCAGTCACTGAGCCTTGTGGGTTTGGCTGTTGAAATAAGGTTCCTTAAATCAGCAGCACGGCAGAAATAGTTCTTAGTTGAATAGTGACCATTTTCTGAGCTGGGCAGAAAGGGACTCACTCCCCCAGCGTGGCTGTAACATTGTGATCTGAGTTAGATCCCTGCCCCATTCAGGAACAGAGCTCCAGACAATGCAAGGAGCTTGGACATTACCCCACAGTTGCCTTCTAACTCCTGCAATCCACTCTAGTTCCTGGGTTTCCATCTAATAAAATATGGACAAGGAAAAAATGAAATATTACCATCAATATCAGAATGAATGACATCCACAAACTGGGCATCTGTAGGATCTAGCCTTTCCTCTGGGGGTCTCCCATTAAATAAGGGGCCTGCTGGGTCAAGACCTGAAATGCAAAACAACAGTTATTATGGCTTGAATCATTGTGTGCTATTTAAATGATTTGCTGTATTACTGTGAATGGACAAGCCCTCATCCCACTCTGGACATAGAGCATTCACACATTGGGTTAGCACACTGCATTAACAGCCAAGAACACACGCACACTGTTAGTGTTTTCCTTCCCCTTCCTAAGGCTCCCTCCAAGATCTCGCTGTCTTTACTCCTAGTTCCTTCTGCTCCAGAGTGGCCCCAAGGGTTATATTCTTGGTGCGTGACTGACACAGCTCACCAAGTCTGCTCTGTGAGCTGATCAGCAGAAATAACTCTCTCTCCCTGTAGGGTCCTTGCTTTTGGCACTATTGCGTAAAGCCCTGCAGTGAGATAGGGCTCTGTGCGTTCAGCACACAGGGCTGGCACTCACTGAAAAATAACTACCCTTTGCACCCCCGTAGGAGCTCTCTGTGGAAAGTGTTATTCAGTGTATGGGTACACTGAGCAGAGAGTGGAAGTAATTTGCTGTAGGCAGGAGCAGGGATTGGGGAAGGACTTACCTGTGATTCTCCCAAGTTTACCATTGTACATCTTCCCCACAAACCCAGAGATGTGCGCACCAAGACTAATTCCTATCATATAAATGGATTCGAGCGACGCTCCTTCAGCCTGCAATTTAAAAATGTCCATGATTGTAGGTTACAGGAGCAGGAAAAGGCCACCCAGCTGGTTCCAGGGATAATGCAAATAGCCCATACCAGTTTTACCTGTCACTTCTTTTTACCCAACCAAGATGGAGGTGTCTCTTGAGCCACAGTGCCCAGTGTAAAATTCCAGGCACAAGTTCCCTTTCACCAACTGATGTATCTCATGCTCAGCACCCTTCAGTATTGTGAGTCTGAACTGTGTTTTCCTGGGGCTGCGATTATGAATAGGAACAGTTTCTAGAGTTTGTGCCTGCTACTGCAATACCATTAGTAAATAATAAACCCCACTGCCAGCATGTGTTTCCAGAAATGTATTTGCTGATTCCAAGCTCCTAGTGAAAGCACCTGCAAGCAACCCATGACCGCCTGCTGTTGTTACCGACTGGGTAATTTGTGCAAAGTGTCACAGGTGCTCAGGTATGAGTCTGGTATGCCATAAAAACATCCTGCTCTGTACCTTTTTGGCATATGTTCTATTCTACCAGTGTTCCCAGTTACTGGCAAAGTGAAATCGCAAATCAGCAAATTGTATGACTTACACTTCCCTGCATTTATTTTCCTCCCATTGTACTTCTCTACCTTCTAGCATCTGACACAGGGGTATTTTCTCCCACAAAAGATCATGTGATGAATAAATTTGTTAGTCTTCAAAAGTGCAACCAGACTCCTTGTTTGTGCCTTAACATAGGTGCAATTATTGTCAAAAAAACTTACCAACATTCGGTCTATGAGTTTCTTCAAGAATTCAGCAACTCTCTTAGTGTTGCTAAAAGCTCTTTGATAGAGCAGGTTTGCAGCCCCCCGGTTCCAATCTACAATAATGATGTTGACATCTTCCACTGAG
The DNA here is from genome assembly GCA_007922195.1 of Podocnemis expansa. Classification (NCBI taxonomy): domain Eukaryota; kingdom Metazoa; phylum Chordata; order Testudines; family Podocnemididae; genus Podocnemis; species Podocnemis expansa. Next base: position 31,635,893 of record ML682006.1, read on the forward strand.
AGCAAGCGCTCTATTGCATCTTGTATCCATATTGGGGGAGAACCTGTGGGTCTATACCCATGCACAATGAAGATGGTTTTCCTTGTCACATTCAAAGATCCGGAGGTAGTTAAATTGAGAGTTTTAGCACACTTATCGTTTTGTCTTGTGTATAGCATTAGTTTCACTTTCAAATCTGTCCCAATCAAAGCACTGCTTATACTGAGATCTGTAAAAGCAGGACATCCTTCTTCTGTGCCTGAAAATGGGATGGCAGGTCATTATTGCTCTGATTAGAGACAATACACTTCCACTATTGGTCAGTCTAGAGACAGTGCACTTCTGCTGTTGGTCAGATTAGAGACAATACAATTGTCTTCCTTTTCCCAGATCAGACCAAGCAAGACTGAAGGCTTTTCATCACCAATTCAGTTCCTGCCAGTCACTCATTTCCCTCCTTTTCTCCTCATTACCATGGAGACTCAGCTTTAGCTGCAGCGCTAGGACGAAGGCCACTACCTGGGGCCAACATCACACCACTTCTGGGCATCACCTTTCCATTTTCTCTTGTTCTACTGTATATATCTGAGTCTGCCCCCTTTGTCCCTCACCACTGTGGCATCTGAGCACCTCCCTGTCCAGGATGGAAATGTCAGAGCCCTCATAAAAGGTGCTGCATGTCAGCACAAAGTCAGCTACCCATTAAGCGTGCTTCAGCACTTCTGTCTGACAGCAATATTCCTTTATCATGCCTGCACACTCTCAGGAAGAGACCACGAGAGCTGAATTCGGGTGAGGAATGAGTGTGCACAGCCCCAGTTACCAAATGACTACTTGAGGGATTTGTGCACACCTCTGAGAGGGCAGCTCTAGCTACTCCATGGCCTGCTGCACACTGGGCTTTGACATTGGTGCAATATTTGAGGGAGTAGGCACAGACAACTTGTTGCAACTTGGACCAAGAGCAGCCTAAGGACTACAAGGAAGTGAAAGCTGATATTAGACTATTTAGCTATTAATGAAGAGATGCATTGCCAGCAATGGAAGGCAGAAATGTATTCTAAGACACCAGCCCTCACAGAGTAGCCCGATGATTGAAGGAACATTGTGGGTGGGGGCTCTGAACACTTGCCTGGGGCCCAGGCTGTCAAGTTAATTCTAATTCAAGTTTATTGGATTACTACCAAAAAGAGGTTGAAAGTGGATGATGCAATCTTGGGTCTCTCTCTCAGATGCTATGAGACTATGGAAGATTTCTTAGTGATCTGAGATCCCTATATGCAGAATTTCCTAAACCATCAATGTCCCACAGCGCTGACCAAAGGGAGACATGGGACACAGACATTAAGCCCCTTGCCCCCGCTAATGAAGGGTCATCATTGGAAGCCCTGCCTAGAAGGGCCAAAGCACCTACTCATCATAGAGAAGCCCTAGAGAACAATGAGGTGGGGGTAGGATGAGGCTTCATCATCTGACTGTGTATCCTATACCTCAGTCAGCTGAAACAGGGTTCTCAGATGGAGACTCTAATACCATCCCAGAATGAAACCAAATTTTGACAAAGAAAGCTACCTCTAAAACCAGTCCAATGACCTGCTAGTCCTGTGGGCACCAGGGACTTATAAGGCAAGAATGCCCCCTCATAGACTGTCAATATGCTCAGAGTTGGACCACAGAGCTACAAGACGATAAGAAAGCTCCCCACAGATTGATAATGCTGTTCTGGGTACAGGAGAAGAGAGTGCAAAGACTCATCGACTCTGAGTGCAGCTAGACAGTAGTTTAAGCCTCCCTGGCTGGGGAAGATGGCCACCAGGAAAGACAATCTGCATACAGTGCGTGCATCCCAGTCAGTGGTTACAGCTAGCTGTGGGTACACATACAGGGTACTTTTACACCTACGATTTAATTCGAATTAATGAGGATCAATTTGAATTAAATAAATGCATGGCCACACTGGCTTTCATTAATTCAGACTAAGGAATGCCTTAGTTTAAACTGATGAAAGCTAACTTTGAAGTTATAAAACCATGTTTAACTTCAAAGTGACGGTTAATTGGAACTCATTAGTTCAAATTAACCCAGTGTAGCTGGGTTAATTTGAACTGTTAGTTCGCATTAGCTGCAGCTTGATTTTTTCCCTATGCAATAGCGCCCCCTACCTAATTCAAACTAGCAAGTCTTACGCATGGACACACTAGTTCAAACTAGGGTTTCTAGTGTGGCCATGTTAATTTGAATTAACTTAATTCGAACTAATCATTATTAGTTGGAATTAATAGTTTGAATTAAGTTAATTTGAACTAATCCTCTAAGTGTTGACAGCCACAGAGACAATAATTGTGGCTCTGGCTGGAGAACAGGTCTACTCAATAATAATAGGACAAGACTGGCCTTTTTTTCCAGAAAGCCATGAATGAGCTGACCTGCCAGAGAGTTGCAGACTGTGACTGAGCACTTTGCATGGTAGATATGAACCTAGCAGGACTTGTGGATCCAGCAGACCTGGGGGAGAAGACCTTGAGAGCAACCCAACCAAGGCCAGAGATGGAGACAAGGGAGACATCCAACCTGGATTTAGGTCTCTACTGAAGGCAGGAATCTTTCAGGCATAGCGAGATGACCCCACGCTGAGCTGCACCGACAAGCAACTGATCTCTGTAAATGGAGAGTGATTGAACCTCGTATCCTTGAGCAATACCCCCATTTTGCACACAGGAGGGAAAACTTGTATGGCCTTGAGTAAGACCAACAGTGTGGGAGGTGAGAATACTAGTGTCAACACAAGTACCGCCAACCAGTGACGCAACTAAGATGACATCCTTTGTGCTGGGCTTTAGGGGTGGATGTAATGGCTCTTGGTATTGGATCATCTTGGTAGTCAGTGACTGTGCAACCTGATATCTGGAGGCTCTTCCCATCTCACAGCAAAAGGGACTGTGATTGCACTGAAGCTTTTTTTCACATGTGCAGTGCTTTCATGAGATATTAACCAACCCAGAGATCAACTTTGCCTCACAGGTGATGCCTTGGCCGGGTAACCTGTGAGATCAGTGTCCTGCAGTGAACTATATTAGCAACCATGGAGGTGACCTTTCTAGCGTGCCACTTAGGAGATGGACACTTGAAGCAGCAATTTGAGAATGTGTAGACACTTGAAGCAGCAATTTGATAATGTGTAGGCTTTAACCACCATATACATGTATGTAGTGAAGTATAGCTTGCAGTCCTACCACACAGGGAAAAATCACTCTAATGCTTAATTTTTTTTTCAAGGGAAATTGAAAAGGTGGATATTCCTCACCAGAAGCACATTTTCATCTTGAGGAGTGTGGTGTGTGTGTGATGGAGCATGCCTCCATCCCACTCAGGAGGCTAATGAGCGCCTCTTGGATCAGTCAGTACCAAGATGTAGCCGAGATGTAACAGAGGGATTGTCTAAAATCATCCGTCCCTCAGACTACTACCCCATTCTTCTTATCCATGTGGGTACCAATGATACTGCGAGAGGTGATCCTCAGCAGATCAAAGGTGACTTCAGGGCTTTGGGAGCAAGGGTGAAGGAGCTTGGAGCACAGGTGGTGTTCTCCTCGATCCTTCCAGTCAAGGCTAGAGGTCTAAGGAGAGACAGATGCATCCTAGAGGTGAATGCCTGGTTGCAAAGATGGTGTGGTCGGGAGGGATTTGGCTTCCTTGACCATGGAGTCCTGTTTCAGGACAGAGGATTGATAGGCAGAGATGGCCTTCACCTGTCCAGGAAGGGGAAGAGCATATTTGGGCACAGACTGGCTGACCTAGTGAGCAGGGCTTTAAACTAGGTTCAACGGGGGAAGGAGACCAAAGCCCACAGGTAAGTAACAATGTGGGTGATCTGGGGGAAGGGATGGAACTTGGGGGGGGCTGGGACTGTAGCACCAGCAATAAAAGAGAAGGTAGTTGGAAAATGGGGGGGAGGGAATCAAATAAATGTCTTAAGTGCTCTACTGAAGCCCCAATATGCGAGGAGAGTGGGGGAGGAGAACTCCAAGAAAAAATGCAAGGAGGTTTATGTAACAGAATTGGAAATCAACATGACAATGTAGGGCAATCGGCCAGGTATCTTAGGTGCCTATACACTAATGCGAGGAGTCTGGGAAATAGGCAAGAAGAATTGGTAATACTGGTGCAGACAAGGAACTATGATATCATAGGAATAACAGAGACGTGGTGGGATAGTCTGCACGACTGGAGCTCTGCCATGGATGGGTATAAACTGTTCAGGAAAGACAGGCAGGGAAGAAGAGGGGGAGGAGTAGCACTATATCTAAAAGAGCTCTATGACTGCTCAGAGCTCCATTATGGAAGTGGAAGCGTGCCAGTAGAAAGTCTGTGGGTTACATTGAGAGGGGAAAGCAACAAGGGGGATGTTGTGGTGGGTGTCTCCTATAGACCACCAGACCAGAAGCAGGAGGTAAATTAGCAGAAGCTTCTAGATCATAGGCCCTGGTAATGATGGGGGACTTCAATTACCCTGACATCTGCTGGGAGGCCAATACAGCAGTGCATGGGCAATCCAGGAAGTTTTTAGAGAGCGTTGGGGACAACTTTCTAGTACAAATGCTAGAGGAACCAACTAGGGACCTTGCACCGCTCGACCTGCTGCTCACAAACAGGGAAGAATTGATCAGGGACGTAGAGGTAAATGGCAAGCTAGGCAGTAGTGACCATGACATGGTTGAGTTCAGGATCCTGATTAAAGGAAGGAAGGAAGGAAAGAAGCAAAACAAAAACCCTGGACTTCAAAAAAGCAGATTTTGGCTCCCTCAGGGAACTGATGGGCAGGATCCCTTGGGAAGCTAATCTGAAGGGGAAAGGAGTCCAAGAGAGTTGGTTATATTTTAAAGAAACCCTGCTAAGGGCACAGGAAGTTGCCATTCCAATTAGGAGAAAGAACAAACATGTGAGGCAGCCAGAATGGCTTAGCAGAGAACTCTGCTCTGAGCTTAAACATAAAAAGGAAGCTTACAGGAAGTGGAAGCTTGGTCAGATGACCAAGGGGGCATATAAAGATATTGCTAGGGACTGCAGGGATAAAATCAGAAAGGCCAAAGGACAAATGGAGTTGCGGCTAGCGAGGGATGTAAAGGATAACAAGAAGGGGTTCTACAAGTATGTTAATAACAAGAAGAGGATCAGGGATGGTGTAGGCCCCTTGCTGAATAGGGCAGGCATCCTTGTGACAGAGGATGAGGAAAAAGCTGAAGTGCTCAATGCATTTTTTGCTTCAGTTTTCACAGGCAGGGTCAGCTCCCAGCCCACTACCATGGGTGTGGCAGATGGGAGAGAAGAAGACACGCCCTTGGTGACAGAACTGCTGTACTGGACTACCATGAATAAACCAGAATTAGTAATCTCAGAGACTGAACACTCTCTCAGTGCGAAACCCCCACAGCAGTGAACTCAAAAGGCTGGAGTAAAGGTCCCAAGTTGGGAGAGGACTTTGGAGGTGAAAGAGACTCTGAAACTGCCTGAGTGTGACCCAGAGAAAGATTCTGTGTACCACAAGTCCTGCTCTCACACCGAGTGAAGTCATTGACCTCAGAGACCTTTGGACTAGGCTGCCTATTAGGAGGAGTATGGCCTAGAGCAGTGGTTCCCAAAATTTTCTCTGCAGTGGCACACCTTACTACCTTTAATTAATTTGAAGCACACCAACATAGAGTTTCCAAATGAACTCATGTATATTCATGAGCTAATGAGCCAATCCAGAGCTCTTTGAGTAGTTTTTCAAAAAATTTTGTGGCACACCTGACGGCACATCTGTGTGCCATGGCACACTGGTTGGGAAACACGGGCCTAGGGGGATAATGCATAGCTAGGGCCTAATTAGCAGGGTGCGTATTGGCCTTAACCTGTCTCCTCTTAGACACACTCTCATTCTGTTCCAGTCCTCCTTGTTTTAACAAGTATAATTAAATAATAATAATTCATTAATAGCTTATCTATGGTGCCTTTCTCCTATAAAGAATAGTTTACCAAGGAAGAGTCACATTACTTACTTAGATGCCGAGTGCACAGTAGCTTACGCCCATGGTAGGGGTGTGCAGTGTTGCAGGCTTGGAGCCTTAAGGGACATCTACTCAGCTGCAGCAATAAGCCTCTCAACCCAGGTTGGCCAACTTGGGTGGGGGCTGGGGGAATCATCAAACTAGTGCTCTAAAACCAGCTGTATAGGCAGAGCTTTGTACATGCAGCCAGGCTGGGGTTCAGGCTGTGAACTAAGGCCCTGTTACCTAGCCCAAACGGTCACTTCAGAGCAGTGTCTACACCATTGTCATGAGCCCCTCTAGCCATGGCTATTGACCAGATGGGTGCTCACTGCCACTGGCTGCACAGTCATACCCTTAGGCTGAATGCTGTACGGTGCACTTTTCAGTCTAGCAGCTAATGCCATAGGATCCCAGGCATGATTTGGGTCTCAGTGGTTCTCAATCTTTTGCAGGTCATGACACAGTTGGTGGCATATTGCAACCCTACACCAGCCTCTCCTGCCCCCCTGCTCCTAACTAGAATCCAGACGTCTCCCTGGCTCGCTGCAACACACTTACTGCTGTGTGGTGACACAGTAATGTGTCCCAACACAGTGGTTGAGGACCACTGCACTGCTATCCCAGTACAAATAAATACATCACACTGCAGGTCTTCACCATTTTGGTTAGTGGCATACTGAGGGGGGCCCTTCGCAAGGCGCAGAAGGCTCTGAGGGGTGCAGAGTCTCCTGAGCCCCTCCTGCCCTGTGAAGTGCAAGTCCAGTGCTCCCCACCGCCTGTCCACCGTTGCTTCAGTCCAGCACCAGCTCTGGTAAGTGCTGGGGAGGGACAACACGAGCCTTCACGGAGGGCGAGGGGTGCAGGAGGCAATGAGAGGCACACTCAGCTGTTTACAAAAGGCTGAAGGAGTAGTTTGCTTATGGTTTCAAAGGCTTGTTCCTGAGTGGGATGAGAGGACAGTCAAATAATACTGACTAATTTGTATTAATACATACCAAATCATAGACTTTGAAAGCCTTCTTATTTATTACAAGTTATTACTGCAAAATAACTGCTGAGAAATAGTCATATTTCTCTCTACATTTCAGATCAAATTGTAATTGTTAATGTAAAGGACTCATACAAGAGAAGTTTATAGGAAGTGGACCTAAGATACAGTTACTCATTCTGTTTTTACATTTTGAACTCCATACTCACTTGAAAATGATCTCATTCAGCTAGCTGGTATATTTTACTCCAAAACCCCCAGAAATTAAAAATCAGCTTTTCTAATCTAAATGGCAAATATGTTCATGCTGCTATGAAGTATGTTTCATTTGCTGAAAAACATCAAAACAAATATTAAATTTCTTACCTGCTGTTACCTTGCACACCAAGTAGATGAAGAAGAAATGAAGCTTCAGCATATGGAATAGAGAAGTCAGTCACCATGTAACAGCCTCATTCAAAGAGAGAAAAATATAGTGCTAGTCAGGGCTTCCAAAATTTCCTTAGCATGTGTTTGCTTTCTTTTCTATAACCATAGAACTGCATACTCAGTCAGTAACTGTGGGTGTGGTGAGAAGAAGGAAGTTAATGCGCAAGCAACAACTCTTAAAAACTCCCAAATCCAGACTCATGCTTCCTTTAGGGGTGAGGCAGTTTCTAGTCTTAACAGGGTTATTTCTTTTATTTTATTCTGATTTGGGGAATGACTAATCCAAGCCACAGACAGTTGTGTAATGCATATTGAATGTCACAGTGTTGAAATTAGGGAGATTATAGCTGAGGTCTCGGCCATTTTCGCAGGGAATGTCAAAAAAACATCAAAAATTAGCTGTTTTTGTAGGTCTGATACACCCCTGGGCAAGCCAGCTGTGGCTTCACAGGATCCTAAGCAAAGTAATTCAGGTGCCTATGAAAAGATGCCCAGGACTTCATGTCCTGATAGCATTCCTCTATCTATCTCTTGGATACCTAGCAGTGGGTTGTGACCAACCTCCCCTTTGTGAGGCTCTATCCTGTCTAGCAGTCTGACCCTCCCATGAGCACACACCTTAGAACCAGATGGTGGACCAAAAACACAGCATGTTGACCAAGGGGGAGGAAGGGTAATTCCAGAATGCAGTCTACAGAAGGGATTCAAGTGTTGGGCAACTGAAATGACAGTCATGGATCTGGCAGCAGCCCTGTCCAGAGCGTTCAGTTCTGGGTCCAGTACTAATTAATATTTTCACTAATGACTTAAATAATGGGGTGGAAACTACGGTTATAACAGTTGCAGATGGCATCCAGCTGGGAGCGGCTGCCATGTGTTTGGAGGACAGGATTAGAATTCAAAACTACATTGACAAATTGAAGAGTTGGGCTGTTTTGCTTAGGAGAACTAGAAGATGCTAACCCCAGGACCAGGAGTTGGCCGAGAGAGAGAGAGAGAGAGAGAGAGAGAGAGAGAGAGAGAGAGAGAGTGTGTGTGTGTGTGTGTGTGTGTGTGTAGTGAGGCTATGTAGTATCCTAAAAAGCCAGAGAAGGAGGAGCTGCCCTTCATGCCCAGGTGGGCAGAGCCAGACAAACCTCACCTTTCTGCATGGAAGTGGGGAGACAGGACAGGCAGTATGACAGGGACCTAGAATGCACTACTTCAAATAGCGAAAGTAGCGCTAGAAGGCTAAAATCACAATACAACATCTGATGGAGAGCAGCCACCAGGTAATGTTTACGCATATGTGCAACATACAGCTAATGCCTGAAAGACGTAAGGAAAACCCATAACAATATATCACTGTTAAATTTGATTTGTTACTTCCTTCATCTGGGCTGCACAGCTTGATGAGAAAATACCTAGCAAATGAACAGCTAGTGCACATTTATCAGAATTTGAAACATTTCTGGTCATCAAACACAGATTGGAAGATGAAAATAAAAGGTATTACACAGAACTATATCTAAATTTGTGAGTCTTATTGGCCTTGTCTGCATCAGTAATAAGTGATCTACTTTTCAGACTTCATTATTTAAGTAGTGAGAAAGCCATGTTCATTGACAGAGAAGCACATGTATGCAAAATGTGACAAATTTAAGTTAGGAAATGGTGGAGAAGCAATACAGTTTGCATACAAAACACAGCCTACAGAGAGGAAATGATGTGAATCACTTCTAACAATTCAGATACTAGCTTGTGTTTTTTTAATCCCTTCCTGGTCATTCTGGAGGCAGAGAGGCAGCTTGCATTGGAAACAGAGGTTGTCAGGGCTCCTTCATTTAAAATCTAAGACCTAGGGAAGGAAATCTCTACATTAAGGCTAAGAATTCAGGCATCATAAATGTTTTTGCTTCTAAATTAAGTTATAGATGTAGAAAATATAGCTAACTCATTGAAGTTGAATAATCATGGTGTATGCATTTGCATTTGTGGTAGGACTAGCCAGCATTCTTCCAGACCTCATTACTATGTATGGGAGGTAAACAGAAACTTTCTGAATGGAGATGTGACCATTTTCAGTCAGTAATGATGGAGAATTTTTCTCTGGTTTCAGTTTGTATTACAGCTGATAGACCCTGCCAGCCAATCAGAATGCTGGGTGGCTGATTTTCTGATAAGCTATCAGATTATTAATAAAAGCATCAGGTTTTAATATCTGTTATTAGAAGGAAAGCTATTCTGAGATCTTCCTGAACAGTCCACTGCCTTATATCTGCTTCTAAGGCCTGGTCTACACTGCAGGCAATATTCAGTGGCAGTCAAAAGGAGTTACATAAACTACACAGAGACATTTGTGTAACTCTCATTGACTCTGTAGCTTCCCTTTAGCATGCTGTCTTCACTGTGCCACACTGATAGGAAATACTTTCCTGTCAGAGAAGCACTATGCCTTTTTTGTAGGTGGTTTTAACAGATTGACTTCTGGATCAATTGAACGTCTTCACGGTTGCTGAGTCAAACTGGAAAAATCGAGCTGATGGCGATGAATTCGTAAATTTGCCACTCAGAGGATACCTTTACCCTGATTTTTCACACTTGTTTGGACAGATCACCCTAGGTGAAGGACATGGAGCTGCAGGAGGTAGAGATGTGGGATGGAGGTCTGGACACAGAATGAATGAGTTAGCATGTTGGACTTTGCAGGGAGCTGGAAGCTCCATGCTGGGGAGCATCAACAACAGCCTCTGTATGGGGCAGAATCCCCTGTTTGTGTGTGCTGGAGAGAGCTGGCAGCAGTCTGTCTCACACATGGTCTAGGGCAGGGGGAAATTGACCCAAGAAAATACTTCAATCTTTTTAAATCCATCACCTGATTTAGGGATCACTCTTGTGGTTATTATCATGATATTTGAACTTCTGGGTCTGATCACACTGAGGAGAGGAGTTAAGCGTGAAAATTCAGAGCAAGGTCCTGAACAAGGGCAAAAATCTTGGTGCCCAGAGTCACTGAGCAACATCTGTCCCAGAGTTTTTTACCTTACACTCATAATTAATTAGTTGTTTTTGGGTTTTTTTTCTGGATGATATTGGTTTCCTCTCTTAGTTTGCTGCATTTTTCAGTCAGCTAGGTCTAGTTCAAAGGTTAATATACACATCTCAATGGTTCAGTCCAACCAAGACAACCAAAGAATCAATAACAGCACAGAAGAAATGAAAGCAAAAAAGTCCATCAGAGCTGCCTGATATTCCCCTTTTCTCTATGAGCAGGAATTTGAAAACTGGAGATGGGTAGGGTGGGTGGCTGTATGAGTAGTTGATTGAGCAACTATATCTTATTGCTGCAGCACTGGCTCATTAACAATGCTGATTTAAAGGAACTGGAGGCCTCTCTTTGAAGGAAGGGGAGGCTTTATAATAGGGTCAGCAGTTTGGTCAGAGTCTTGTACAAGCCTCCTGTGGAAGTGAATGGGGAAGCATGTGCTGTGAGTAACTGCAGGCTGGGATGTGATGTGGGTGAGCAGAGTTGCACACAGGTGTGGCATGACCTTAGTTGCCAAACTTTGATTTCTTGGGGGCAAAAAGCTTTGAGAGAGCATTAGTAGTGTCCTGAGACAGTCAGCTCTCTAATAGGTGCTGATGTTATTGCTAGAAGAGAAGCTTTCTTTCTGGCAAGACAAGCTGATAAAATCAAGCTCTGACTTTCTTAGAGGTGACTCAAGTAGGGTCCTTCACTCCTAGAACATACCATCCAAGTCTCCTGTAAACTACTGTTTCCTTCAAACATGCTTGGGAAATAACTTTCCCATTGTTCTTAAAGGGATGGGACACTTTAACTTAAACCTAAATATGCCCAGTAAGACCAATATTAACAAACTAGTGAATGTAATCTCTAAACTGTTCCTTTAGGATAGTTGTGCTAAGGTCAGGGTTTGTGCATTTTTAGACAGATGGCACAGCTAAAAGGGTTTGGAAGTGCTATCAAGGTTAGTAAGCTGGGAGTAAGCACACTAGAGTAGAATGAAAGTTGGATGGACCTTTCCTAACTTGAGTGATTGACTTTCCTGCCTTAGTAATGTTCCTTTAATGCAGATTTCAATGTAACTTCTTGGTTTTTCTTACAGTGAAGAGAGAGTAAAGACATTCCATTTTGTGCAACTGTAACTTCCTCAACTTCCATCATGCTGGTTTGGGGCTTTACCTGTCAGCACAGACCCTTATCCTGGGAGCTTATGGGCATCTCTGTTGGCTGGGAACAGGAGGCTGTTCTTTTGTGAACCATCCACTAGATGAGGATGCATAATCTACTGTTTCAATGGGTTATGTAAGCATGAGTCACCCTGTTTTACAGAAGGTGTAGCTATGGAAAAAATGTGGCCTGCTCTTTCTGAGAGGTAGTGCAACCCACCGGAAGGAATTTGGGTTTGCTGAGTTAGGAGACCTAGGTTCTGTTCCTGGTGTGCTTAATCTATGTGGGATATGAGGTTGGGTTTGAGAGGGACACCAAATGACTACCAGTCAGTAGAAATGAGTTTAGAGCACAGGCGTTTCTGCCTCCCAGTGGGATACAAGTCCTCCTAAGCCATCTTAATGGAGAAGTATCAGCAATATCCCTTTTGTCTGTGTTCTTCTGGGAATGTGAGTTCTGTGAGAACTGATGAAGTGAAGCCCTGGGGCAATACACACAAGATTGATCTGTTTATATTGAAGGGGTTTTGGTAGAACAGCGGAAAGCTGTCATGTCAGTTGTGGACTGAAAGTTGTGATCTGCAGCAGCAGCAGCATATAACTTGTTCCAAATATCATTTGATCTTCATGAGGACAGAAAAAATGCATCTCTAGCCCAGGATAATTTCCCTGCCAAACCACTCAGATCTGCTGCAAAGCAGGGAGGTGTTAGCATTCTTGTCTCTTTTTTTGTAAGGGAGTGTGACAGGCACCCTTGATGCAGGGGTTGCTGCTGCTCCCCTGTAATCACTATTTCCTATGGGGCCACAAGCAGGGGCTGGTCTTGTGCTCTTCAGCTCTGCTGTACAGATCTCCTTCTACTTCAGCTATGAACTTGGTGGGAACAGTCCATTCTCCGCAATGTGGATGAGCCTCCACCGAGAGACACATGATTTTACCAGTGGCCTTTACAACTGTTTATGAGCTAGCACTGGACCCGTGAGCACCAGGTGTTATGGGCTCTCTTCCTGCAAAGGGGGTGTGTTGTAGTGGCTAGAGAAGCACAACAAAACACAATTTAATACAGTACTGAAAAGGAGAGTAATGAAAAGTTTGAGATTTTTCTTGTATCTGTCATGCTAGACTCAGGGTTTCTAGTGCCAGCTGTTTCTGAAGTGAGCTTGTGTAAGCACTTTCATTATCTGTAAATGGGTGAAAGAAAGCTGCCTCCCTTAAGAGAAGGGGTATAGGCTCTTGGTTAATAAGCATTGTGAAGTGCAGTCTATGGAAGAGCTGGGACTAAGACTTATGGCTGTCTGAACTGGCTACAGGATGTTTGCATTGGAAAGTGTCCCTCTAAAATATAACACCTTTCTCCTGAGATGTGGGCAGGAGTGACAGAATGGTCAAATACATGACACTAAGCAGGTCCAGGTAACCATGTTTGAGATCATAGTGCTCTTTGTAACTCAGAGGGGTGACATGAGTAAGGTTTTTGAGTGTCTGTGGTCCTGAGTGTGCTGTGCTGTGGGAAAGGCTTACTTACAAAACCAAAACATCCCAAGAGAAAAGATTTTCTTAGCTCTGAAAACAAGAGAACATACTGCAGCTCTGTGTGTGTGGGTGTTAGGCTGCAAATACATGATGGAAGTCAAGGTTCCCACAATAATGCCACCTGTGCTATGCTAAACAATATATAGTTCATAGAATCATAGGGTTGGAAGGGACCCCACGAGGTCATCTAG
>ML682006.1:31656975-31692365 GCA_007922195.1 Podocnemis expansa
TTTTTTTTTTTTTTTTTTGACCTTCCTTTTTCACATGAGGCATGGGTCACTTGCTGACTTGACCTAGAAAAAATCTTGGATTCTCTGACTTAAACTCTCAAAATCATGATTTGAGAACTTTAGTATCTCAGCCAGAGATTATGGATTTGTTATTGGGGAGGATGGGTGAGGTTCTGCAGCCTGTGGCATGCAGGCTGTCAGACCAGGCTCTCAAGATGGTCCCTTTTGGCCTTAAAATCAGAGTCTATGCTTGAGAATTTCTGACTTTCTTTAGGCCTGGTCTGTGCTATGAAGTTAGGTTGCCTTAATGAGATCACCTGGGGCTGTGAAAAATGTAGTTAAACCACCCGAGTCCCAATGTAGACCCTGCTGGATTGAAAGTCTTCTGTTGACCTTGGTACTGTTTCTCAGAGATGGGACAGGTTCTTCCATCACTGTAGTAAGTCCACATGACTGCAATAAGAGCTAATGCTGTGGTGTGCCACCTCAGCCCTCTTTTTTTTAGGGCATGCTGCACTCAGAAGGGACACTCAAGCTGTTGAAGGGAAAGGGCCATCAGTCTTGCTCAGTGATTGGAGCCCAACTGGCTGGTAATGGACAAAATCTACAGATGACAATTGTTGGGTGCTCTGTGAAAACTAGAGGGAAACATACTTGAACACAGAGCTGAATACTTAAATCCTCTCTTACAGTGGATTCAAATATTTGACAATGGCAAACATAGTTCAGTGAATGTAGCATTAAACTTTTCCTTAGGGCATGGCCACATTGCCAGTACTGCATTGTTTTGTTGAACTAGACTGAGGGTGGCCAAACTTATGGAACTCAAGAGCCACACAAGTTGATTATTAAACGTACAAGAGCCGCCCTGAGGCACATAGCCATATGCTTTTACCTACTAAATTGATTTGCTGATGTTCTGCAAGCCACGCTTTTTCATTCAAGAGCCACATGTGGCTCCTGAGGTGCAGTTTGGCCACACCTGAACTAGACTAACACGGCTATGCCTTTGAAAAAAATGCATCTATACAGTTAGTGTTGGAGTGTAGATAAACCGTGATAAAAGGGATTTTCTGTCACTGTGCTAAATCAACTCACTTGAGAGTTGGTACCTAGGTCGAAAGAAGAATTCTTCAGTCACCCTACCAGTGCCTATCTCAGGGCATAGGTTAGCTTAACTGTGTGTCTCAGGAGTGTGACTTTCACACTCCTGAGTGATGTAGTTTGGTCAACCCAGGAAGTTTTAGGTGTAGAGCAGGCCTTAACTGACAGTATTATCTTTGCTAGAAATGTGCTGTTGGGCTTTTTATTAAAGCGATGAACTACCTTTGTTTACTTGCTGAAGTTGAGCTGTGGAGGTGCAAGGGCACTTTGGACCTCTGTCTTACTCCAGTTCTGTGTAAACTACCAGGACATACAAAATGCATGGAGTGGTGCATTAAAGGAGCAGGCTTTGCCTCAAAATCCTCTACTTTCACACCTTCAGTAGCACATACATTATCAACCCAAATGTGTACTTGTATGAGAGAGAGAAGATGAAGGTTAAGTTTAGCTCTGTGTTGGCCATTTGATCGCACTCTCTACATCAGAGGAGGGATGGCTGAGTGGTTAGGGCAGCAGCTTGGAACCTGAATATTGGGTTCAAGAACTTGCTCCACTACATGCTTCCTTTGAGAACTGGGGTGAGTAGTGAAAGGAAAAAACACCATGTCACACATCGGCGAACATTTTTCAGAAATATATTTACATATCTGACATGTCAGTTCTCATCCTCAAAAGAAATCTCCCGAATACCTTCAAAGGATAAGCTTGGGAACTTAAATGCATAACTCTTAGACATTAAGAACAATTGAATTAGCAGAGAAACTGGTTTTATGGCTCATTACACAAAGTTGTAACACACCCTGCTGCCATTTTGAACTTGTTTCCCCATTTGAAGTGGTCTCCTACAGGTTGCCCTGAACCCCATATGCTTAACAATGTGTCCCAGCTTGCACTGAATTTAGACACCCTGGCTTGGCTTCCCCAGACCTGAAGAGCCACTGTGTGTGAAGCTGAAAAGCTTGTGTGTCTTCTCCCCCCCCCCCACCCCATGCGAGTTGGTCCAATGAGAAATATGACCTCAGCTACCATGTTTCATCTTGGTGGCTGTAACACTTTGAAGAAACCTAATGCAAATATTATGGTTGCAAATGTTGTCATTCAGATCTGTGGTGTTTGCGCCAGTAGTTGCACTGAAGACTAAAACAGGAGGAACAATAGAAAAGTGAGACTTAAAAAGATGAAAAAAGTAAACATTGCTAAAGATACTGAACTTTCTAAGTAAGAACTTGGAGATAGTTTTTAAAATGCTTTCCCAACAAGGACTTAATGAAGATTGTAATTGAGTGGTGGGGTTTAATCACCATTGTTGCATCCTTGACTGCATGTTTTATTGTAAATAAAATAAGCCAGGAGTCATCTTTGAACTTGTCTATAAAACAGGTAGCAAAATAGCACTGCAGAAGAAAAGAATAGGAGGCACACCAGAGGTGTTCTACCCAGAATGGAATTAATGAGACAGTGGAGGTGTCCAGGCCCTCCCACTACGACTGATGTTTTATATCAGCAGTAGTACAGCTTTGCTGATCCTGCCGTGTCACACAAAGGGCTTTTGCAGACATAGCTAAGTTGATCATAAATTGCATTTCATCACACCCCTGACAAAAGATTGTAGTGTAGACCTGGTATGAGATGTGCTACCTAAAACCAAAAAGACACTTGCTTCCTAGAAAAGGTGAGAGACAAAGTTCAGTTTCTGTATCAGTTCTCTAAAACCCAGATAGGGAGCCATTGGATGTAAACTTTGATCTGACTTGGCATTCTTGAAGTTTTGCCAACGGTTATGCTCTTATAATGAACCAGTTTTGTCACTTTCAAAGAGCATCAACTTGTGTATCTGAGACTGATTTTTAGAAAGCTGGTGGAGTCGCTTTTTTCATCTTGTCTTCCAATTGAGATTTTTTTGGGTAACTCTCATTTTATAAAGATTACATAGTGATTTTTTTTGAGGTCTTAATCCTGTTTACAAACATCTGTATTTAATCTTTGCTGGGGTAAGGCTGACAATTCAATTTCATTTGTTTGCATATGTTTTGAGGGAGGAGGCTAACTTCGCCCATGCTTTGCAGCTAGTAATAATCTAAAATAAATGCTGTAATTACATTACCTAAATATGAGCATCTGCCTGCCTTTTCCGATGTGTTACAGGATGCATATGGAGCAAATTGCTTAAGATGGGTAGGTGAAGTCATCTCTGAGTGTATCACTCCTTGAGACCCTTCCTAATATGTGCTCAGAGTGCTACAGTGGCTTCAGCCTTCTGGCTTTCATAGATTCTTTTTGGGAGTCTAGGTAGTCTTGTGTGGTGGCTATAAAGAAATGCCCTTGGGGGCATGTGAGTTAATTTTGGGTTGAATTTTGAGGTAAGAGGAAGAAGGGGACTCATTTAGAACATTTGTCTATTGCTACAAATAACTGTTCTATCTTTTTTTTTTTTTTTCCCCCAACAGTATTCAGTCATCTGTGGAGGACCCTAACCAGAGGCAAGCAAAAAGGCAAAGATTAGGTATTGCATTAGTGCTTATCTCATTACTTGTGTAATGTGCTTTTTGTTTAGTGATTATACTGTTCTCATCTACTGACAAGACAATGGAGTTTTTATACATCTATTTATGAACATTGAAACAACTTGTATGGTTCTTCAAACCCTCCTGTTCCTTCTAAAGTGGCACTCTGGATGGATAGCCCCATTAGCTCCTGAGCATCCCCTCTTGGCAAAGTCCAATGCATGTTACATCTGCAAAGTCTCATTTACTACTACTGTACCATATGCTACCACTGGCAGGTCAAGGAGTGGATGTTTGCAGCAGTGCAGTACACAGAGTTGTCATGGAGGGAATAACTGTTGTTCTGGACAATGAAGGTGTTTCTTTTCAGGAACAAATGGGGAAAAGGAAGAGGAAATTCTCCTATATTTGTCTTGCACTTCCTCATATGCCTCCATTAACGTCCACCAAAATAGTTCCCTGTGTATCCTTGAATACTGGTCCATTTTTCACCCTGAATAGGGCTAAGGTGCTGACTGTCTGCAGCTTCACCACATTGTAGGCACCAGGTGTCCCTAGATGGTTGAAATAGAGAGATCTGACATAGCTTGAGATGGGCCAGACTGGTCAGCAATCTGAGGAGAAATGTGAAACTGAAGTCCTTTCTGCTGCAAGTCTAGTTCACTGCACAAGTACCGTGGAAGAGTAAGATAAGTCTTTAGTTATTTTCCACTAGCCTGACAAAGGATTTTGCTATTCTGAGAATATTAATTATAATTTAGAAGTAGTGGCAGCAACAACATTTAATGGACTTTTGAGAATTAGAGAGAGCCCTATGGGAACCAGAATACTTTGGTTTAAATAAAAGACTGGTTAGGCTTTTTTTTTTTTTTTTTTTCTTACCACTGCTACCCTTCACTAGGAGCAGTGTACGAGTCTTAGTAAATAAAGAAAACTGGCATCTAGCAATTTTAACTGCAATATGCAGCATGACACTTCTATACTTAAATATCATACTCGTATCTTTAGACAGATGCTGACATCCAGGGTATAACTTCTGATTTTAAAATACCCTCTTCGGCTGGAGGCTGCAGAGCCAAAACCATAACCTGCTAACCTTGAGCTCTACCATCTTGGCAGTTGTTTCCTATTATATTTTCTATGTTATAAACAGTCTGTGCAAGGCTCATTTTTTAGAGTTTAAGGGATTACTGTTTCACCAGTTGTTCAAGGATGCTTGTAAAATAAAGTGGTGATGTTGTACTGAAAAACCTGAAGTAAACAATTGCCTGCTGTACTCAAGGTGAAAGGACTTGAATTTAAACAGGGAAAAGTTCCTTATTTAGATCAGATATTTTCTCATGGTCTGCTTGGTTTTCGTAGATTATGTTATTTGTAAATTGGCGAAGACTGTACAAGGAGTTGCCAGTCTAATTAAACTACCATCCCAGCTGACCAATAGGTACCTGAAGACATCAGTTTGCAATGGAGAAGAGTCCACAGTTGAGGTGAGCGGGAATTCTTTGAGTGCGATTGATCATAGCTATCATTTTTTGAATGCATACAACATAAAATGGGATCAGTCTTCTTTGTGATGGCGTAAAGTTGGATTTAGTCCAAGGCTGGGGAGGGGATGGTGCTGTTCTGTTGGTTTTCAAATTGGCTGTATTCTTGTGTGGTGGCTATTGCCTCGTTCAGGTTTGAATCCTCCATTGGAGCATTTGTTGAGACTGAACGTGATGGTTTACTCCAGAACACTTTTGGAGTATTTTAAATTGACATTCTCCTACAAACTGTGTAGTGATCTTGCTCTCAAGTTTTGTTGTATTTGAAGAGTCCACATGCTTCCCATCCTGGAAATTGATCTACTATATATACTTGTAGACAGCTGGTTTGTTTAAAGGTGCAAAGTGTATAAAGGTGCCCCTCTAGTTATCTTGCATGTCTTAGAGCAGGGCTCTTCTGTTGCTAGGTTGGACAGTCTGGTTTGTAGGTCTTGTCTTATCAGAGCTAACGGGGCAATCCCAAGAGATTTAGGATGTTAATCCAGTCTGTCTTCTAAATAGTATGTAAATTGCTAGTTTATCCCCAACAGATCAGTTTTCAAGAAATGAGTTGCTGGTTTTAGGAAGATGCTGTCTTGGAGATGAATTCAGGGATAGAATTCCCATATGTCTTTAATTTATGAGAAGATTGTTCATTTGTGGTAATTCTAAAAAATGTCTCGAGGATTAGTAAACCTTGTTTAATGTTTGTTTATTGTGTGGCAGCACCTATGGGGATGCCTGTAAAATCAATGAGACTTGTGCTTCTAACTCTAAGTGGAATTTTTAAAAAGGTGTCTTTGACCTATTTGTGTTAAAGTTTTATTTAAACAACTGAGTAGAAACTACAGAGATCTACTTCATGTGCCACCATCCAAACCACTCAGTCTGAATCACCAGATAAATGGCATGGTTTTGAGTGAATAGGCTGGGAGTTTGCTTTGATCCACAACCAAATTACATTTACATGGCTCCTTGTTTTTAAGACTCTCTCAAATTCTTCTGATTCTTCGAGTGACAGACTGACAGACTGTGCAGTTGGAATAGAAATGCTAGAGCCAGGTAAGACTGACAAGGATCCATCATTTTTTCTGCCTTTTTCTTTTCTCCCTGTCTATTAAGAGAGTTGCTTGGTGTTGCATAGCAAAATAAAAACTTTTCATTTGTATCCTGCCTTTTGTGTAAAGTTTTTAAAGTGCTTTATAATTCTGAAATTGGTAAGGCCAATATACCTTTAGAAGAGCAGTTTTTAACCCTGGGTCGGGACACATTACTGTCACCACACAGCAGTATGCGTGTCGTGGAGAGCTGGGGAGTTGGCTGGATTTGGCCTGGGGAAGGGGATGGGCTGGTGTGTGCTGTATAGTCATGACATGCCATCGAGTGTACCAGGTTGAGACCCACTGCTGTAGAGCACTTGAGGGTGAATCTGTTTCTTTACCACTGCCTTCCATTGCTACTGGCATTGTCTGGACACTTTTGTGGTGTAGCCTGCTCAGTATTCAGTGTTACAGCCTTCTCTTACATTAGTCATGATTCTGTATGGCCGTGCTGTTTAGTGTAACATATATGCTTGGAAAGATTCCAAAACAATCTTGTGTAATAGGTGATAGACTTACTAAAAAAGTATTAGGCTAATGGAGCAATTTTTATACAGACAAATGACTTGCTTTGTTGTGGCTGCTGAAAAAAATCAGTGCCCTAGTGAGATACTAAAATATTTTAGGTAGGTTTAAATGTAATGTATCAAGAAGTTAGTTTAGAGAGGTTTTCATAAATATGAAACTTGACTACCCCCTCCCACAACTACTAATGGCTGACCATTCTTTCATAGGCACAAAAACACCTTGTGGCAACTGTGTTTGTCCCAATAAAGAGACGGTGCCTATTTCTTGCAGGACTGTGCCTTGCCTCAGGTAAAATTCTTGTGGTTGTCTATATCATCCTCTTCCCCCATCCCAACTCTCAGAAAAAGAGAGAGTCATCACCCATCACACTTTCACTAGCATGTAGTGTCTTTGCACATTTGTTGCCTAATCTTTATCCATTTATATGTAGTATTGCTTGACTCTCTTTCCAGGTACAAAGCTTAAAATGATATGGTGTGAACTGTCCATTTAGTCAGTGTGCACGTGTCTTAGTCATTGCAAGATGTAGTTCTTGGATCCCCTCTCAAGTGGTGTGTTGACCTGATTCTACCCCCTGACAAAATGACATTCAGAACATCCATCTATCATTAAGGCTTAAGTCTCATATGCATTGTTGATGGTAACTTTTCCAGAGCAGTCTAAAATGTAATTTTGACTCAAAGGTTTAGGTTTTATGTTTAACACTATGTAGTTCCTCTTGACAGAAACATCTGCAACACAAGAATGAGTAGCAAACACCATAGCAAGTCCATTCCAGAAGGCTCTTTGCCATGGGGCTTCCCTAATCAGGAAAACATGGCAGGAGCCTCTGCTTCAGATGCTGGCAAGCTGTTGAAGAGAGCTCCCTGCACTGTGGAAGAGGTGAGTCCATGTAACGACAACTTTTTGAAACAAAGTTGGTTCATTTTTGTTTGTCATGGAGAGAAGTCCTGAGTATTGAGGTGGCAAGAGGTGATATGGGATACAGTGAAAATGCTTTTTGAAGCAGTGTGTCTATCCTGAGCTGAGAAAATACCTTCTGGTAAGACTTAAAGTGCAATGTGTTTCTTATCCAAAAACATGGAGAGGTGATTTTAGTGTAGAAGTGTCTCTACAGGACGAACACAACAGTTACTAACACTCCCTTTAGTGGAGAAAAGTATAACAAGAACCAATGACTAGAAGATGAATCCAGGCTAATTCAAATTGGGACTAATTTAGAATTATTTTGAGTTATTAACCATGGGAACAAATAACCACAGAACATTGGGGATTCTCCATCTTGTAATATCTTGAGATCCAGACTGGATTCCTTGCTGGAAGATGCTTTAGTCAAACAAGATATTGGGCTCAGTGCAGGCATAACTGGTGAATCTTAATGGCTGTGTTAGAGGTTAGACCAGGTGATCTGATGGTCACTTCTAGCATAAGAATTTATGTAGAGTAAAAATGGATTCCAACTCTACTTCTCAACTCCAGAGAATGCCTGACTGTTCCAAACTTGGAAATGGTAATGAGAATGTAGGTACTAATTTGACTTCACTTCATTTGAGTGTGAAAACAGATAACGATGAAAATTGTGCCTTGCTGTAACAAGCATGAGGCTATTTGCAAGTATAAACAGCAGCTTTAGTCCTGTGGTTCCTGTTCAAAAAAAGCACTAATTTATTTCATACACTGTAACAAGTATGTAGTATGCATTAAATTTAATTATAAATTTCACTTTTTTTCTTGCTAGTGGCTTTAACATGGCTTTTCTCCCCCCCTCTTAGGGTGTTCAAAGAGAAGAGAGAGAAAAGTACAAACTGCTTTTGGAACTAGTAAAGGAAAAGTATCCTAGAAAACACACCACCTCTTTGACTGCAAATCTTTGCAAGTGAATACTGTTTTCTTAAAGGCTAAAGCATAATGGGGGACTTCTGTTAAGATGCAAGGGAACACATTAAGTCACTCCTTTAAATGACACTCTGGTAGCTGTCATGGGACAAATTGAATCAGTCTGTTGCAGTCAGCAGAATTTTGGGTAGTCACTCAGAGTTGCTCTGGAGCAGAGTCTTAAACATGTTGAAAGTCATGAAATTATCTATGCTAGAAGTTTGTGGCTTTTATTAAAAAACTCACGATCTCAGACATAGACTATTCAGAAGTGTACAAAAAGTGAAGATTGACCAACTGCTGTGGGATTCATTCTCCTACCTTTTTTCTGCTTCCTATGTTGTATCTGCACTAGGAAACTTCCTGTCACTCTTCCAGCACAAGTGCTGCTGCTGGTGTAATTTCTATGAAATCCTGCATATAGAGTTATACCACAGTGTCATTGAATTTGGGGACTTGTGTGTCCAATGGAAGGAAAGATTTTTATAAACTCTGTTGATGATGTGGAATGGACATATGCTATGAAGGAGCTAACCTATGGCTTTTTAGCAAAGGCTGTTTTGAGGACTGACTGTAGTTTAATGACTGCTTGATCTCACTGACTTCATAAGAAACTGTCATTTTGCAGTTCATAATAATTTTGCAATATGCGGTAAGGCCTTGGCAGTCATGCTTGCTGAGCTGGGGTTAGTCAAGGTGACCTGCTAAGGAAGGAAAACTTGTCTGTGCCTCCATTTATTTATTTTTTTTTGTATAACAAACAAGTAGTCTGGTGGCACTTTAAGACTTACAAATGTATTTATCACGTGAGATTTTTCTCCCACAAAAGCTCATGTGATAAATAGATTTTAGTCTTTAAAAGTGCCATCAGACTCCTTGTTTTTTTGCTAAACTAGACTAATACGGCTACACCTTTGGAACGTGTTTTTTATATGAAAACCTTGGGAGGTTTAAAAGAGATGTTCCTCTTTTTCTGAATAAAAATGCAGGTTTTGTCTACATGTTCTTCTGGAATATTTAGGATGTCAGAGCTAAGTTTTGTCTGGCTTATCTAAGTGCAAGCTGTACTAGTATAGTTTAAAGTGGTTTATCTACTAGTGTGGACACAGTTAAAAAGGTATAAATGTACTTACACCAGGACAGCTGCTTTTCCTTACAAGAAGGAAAATAAGCTATCCCAGTCTAAGCTTTATACTCTTACAACTAAGGGAGTACCATTTTTAGATTGATTGATTAAAAATCAAGGCATCCCTCCTTAGAAGCTACCTTAGTGCTCTAGAACAGTGGTTCTCAACTACATGTACATGTACCCGCTAGAGGCATGCAGAGATCTTCCAGGTGGTGCACCACCTCGTTTAGTTGTTTGCCTAGTTTTACGATGGGCCACATAAAAAGCATTAGCAAATTTGGTACACATTAAATTTTTATGCAATAATGACTTCTTAATGTTCCATGTACATACACTTCAGTGCAAGTATTTTCCCATTTGATTTATTTTATAATTATCTGGTGGTAATAAAGTAAGCAATCTTTCATTAGTAGTGTGTTGTGACACACAAAAAAAAAAAAATTACAAGTGAGGAGCTGAAACTTGAGTACACGAGACAAATCAGACTCTTGAAAGGGGTACAGCTCTCCGGAAGCTTGAGAGTCACTACTGTAGAACTCAGACTTCTGTAAGTTCACAGTAGCAAGTCAAAACTTCCTCCTGTGGCTGCTGGGAGGAATGAAAATGTATATTGTACAGATAACTGCAGATCAAAAAGTTTTTTATTACTTGTGCATTTAAATGATGCGGGAAATAGTATTTCAAATGATTTAGCAGAGTACTTTAATTCTGGTTCTTTGGACCTTTTTTAGATTCACAAAGTGAGAAGGCTGTTGAACATGGTTGGAAATTGGACTTCTTTTTTTATGAGACACCGTTAACCTAAGTCTGCATTCCTGTCAATTTACCACAGTCTGCACTGGGGTTAAATCAGCATAACAGACTTTTCACACCGCAAGAGATGTATGTAGGTCAATTTGCAGTTCCCAGTGTCAGTCAGCCCTTAGGAGACATTAAAGACCTGATCAAGGTTTATGCAGAACATAACAAAAACAATTTGCCTCACAAAAGAGTAGCTAGTTGATAAAATTAATATCAAGTTTGTTTATAGGAAATATTTCACATATGGCATAAATAGCCTGTAAAATTTGCTGTTTAACATGATGGAATCACATTCTGTGGACATTCACTCTTGGCATATTTTTATACCATGTAAAAGGTAACTGTGCATCAGGATATAAACTGTTCCATAATTGGCTAGTGGCTTTTTGCACTTTTTTGGTGTAAATACTGCTGGAGTTTGACTACTTCAATTAATTAATCAATAAGATAATTATAACTTACAAATTCTGTCCTTTTTAACAGTGGTCACTTCTAGCATTCTTTACCACAGGTGTGAGTAGGAATGGCTTCTGGCTTCTGTAGAGGATTTGCACACAGTGAAATGGGTTATAGCTTCTGTAGAAGACTGTCATACACTGATGCTAAATAGAATATGTAAGGACTCCATGGAGAGAAATTCTGACTGACTTTTTTCTACTTTGTCTAAATCTTTCTGTGCCAAAGTTCTCAAGGTTATCTCAAGGAGCCAGTAAAGACTGGTGGCCGCATGGAGGAAAGATACCAGGGAGTGAGAGGGTCTCCATTTGTGACACTAAGGAATGGTGAGTATTTGTCCCTTGTTATATCTGCTCTATATTGTGTAAGTGCAGAAAGATGTAATCAAGTTGGGCTTATTGTCCTGAATCAGTCTTTAAAGTGATGAAGAGTTAAGTTTGGAATTAAACGCCCCTCTGCATCAGTGGCTCTGCTTGCGTTTTTGGTATGGGGGAGCCGAGTTGGGTTGGGGCAGCAGTGGCATTGCCCCATATAGCCAGGAGAGGAGCTACAGGCATTGTCCCTCTGTGGGTACTGGCAGAAGTCACCAATTCCAGTGCCCTGGGAATGCACACATCCGCATCACATCTCTGCAGAACCACAGTTATAGTAAGTCTCCATTTCTTTCTCCCTAGTATCCATCTGTCCTAGAATCCACTGTTCTGCCAGTCAAACTCTCTAGTTTGTTTCAGTTGTAAAGTCAGGTTTATTTTCAATTGGCTTTTTTTCCCGACTCCTAGCTGATGATGATGATAAGAAATCAAGTACAGTGTCGGAAAATATTTTGAGACGATCTGTTGGAAAATCATTCAGAATTGATTAGTCCCTGTGGGATATGAGGACTATGTTTTAACTTCTGTTGGCTAGGTGATTGTTGGTTTAATGCTGACATTATGATGAAACTTCAACTAGAGGTTTTGTGTATTTTGCAAAGATCCCCTTCTTCTGTTTCCCTGAATTACAGAGCCTTCAGCTAATCTTTTAGGTGGTGGTCCCTATGTGTGTGTACATGCACCCAAGTCTGGAAACCTCTTCAGAACAGCATCTGACCCACACCACCTTTTAAGTCTTCTGTCAGGCACAGGAGAGGAGATATGTGCATGCGTGGGTCAGAGCCTCTCCAGTTCCTTCTTACTGCCAAGTGACCTGAGTCAGAATTGTCCTCCTTCATGCTGTGTATGAGCTGGGGGTCTCAAACTTGTGGCCCATGGGCTGCATGCAGCTCCTAAAGCGATTTCCTACAGCCCGCAGTGACATGACCATTACTGATATTGTCAATATCGTTGTATGGAAAGGTTTCAGTGGTGCGGCCCTCGGGCTACCATATTAAGCCTCATGCGGCCCTCTGCTAGTCCTCATGCAGCCCTCATGGTGATTTGAGTTTGAGACCCCTGGTATAAACTGTAACATAGAAAAACCATTTATAAGAATTTTTTGTTAGCTTATAGTTGTTCATTTGTGGTTAATATACTTCCCCCCACCACGTTCCAGTTGGGATTGTTTCAGTAACGAGAGAGGGTTTTACTCCCCATGTTCCCTAATCCCCAGAAAAGACTGAGGATGGAGACCCATCTTGGAACTTTGACAGTGTGAAAGCTGAAAATCAGGATGATGAGAGATGTCAGGAAAGGAGGCAGTCCACAGCTCTCAACACAAATATCCAGAGGAGAATGAATCCTTCACCTGTCTCACAGGAAGTTCCTGCGCTTCATGGTGGGACAAACACTACCAGTTTGGGGTCCTCGCCTTTGGACTTACAATGACACCCAGGGTGTGCACAAAAGTCTACTTTGTGGTAGCAACCCAGATGAGGCTCTAAGGCATTGTCATGTATCCATACCTAGACAACTGGGTTCTGATTGGCCAGGTTCATCATGAAACCATGTCAGTGACAAGATCTCTTCCACAACTTTTGGAATATTGTATAAATAAAGAAAAGACC
Organism: Podocnemis expansa; assembly: GCA_007922195.1. Lineage (NCBI taxonomy): Eukaryota > Metazoa > Chordata > Testudines > Podocnemididae > Podocnemis > Podocnemis expansa. The sequence continues at coordinate 31,669,977 of ML682006.1, forward strand.
ATTTGGTCACCCACAAGGATTGTAAACTTCATAAACGCATGGCTGAACTCAGTCTCTGCAAGAGCATTCTCCCTGCAGACAGATTGAGCATGAAGAGCAACCTGACTTCACACATCACCTGAACTGTGTGAACTACGGTACACCAGTGTGTTGCACTGCTGGGTCACATGTACCTCTGTGATGCCATTTGCCAGACTCCACTTGTGGTACCTGCAAGTGAGACTCTGTTCATATTACTAGCCAAACTGAGACTGGATCAAATCCAAAGCGACACTTCCTGGCAGAGTTCTTACTTCCCTTGCTCAGTGGTTGAACCCAAACAGTCACGGTTGGTATGGGCATCTCTCATGCCAAGACTGTTTCTGGGTTCCACATCAATCAGGCAATACATTTAACTGTTTTTTTTCCCCCAGAAATCCTATGCATCTTCCGAAGACAAGATTTTACTGCCTTGATACCAGGAGCCACCCTGTCTTTCTACCTGCAAAGAACCAAACCTGTTAAAAAATAAAAATTAAAAAAAAAAAAAAAAAACCAAAACAAAACTTTGACACTCTATTTTCATAGAAAGTTCACGTGGGCAAGCCATGTCCTCCCGGTGGATTTCTAAAGTGAGTTTTCAGCAAATTCTTAGGACGTTACAAAATAGCAAAAAATCTTATCCTGGCGGTTGCTGGGATATCACAGCTCATTTCCCAGCATTCCTGTTGCATGGTCCATTGCAGGATGCTTGCAGAACTGCTGCTTGGAGTTGTGTCCAGATGTTGGTGACCCCCTATAGTCTAAGCATCACTGTAGATGCAGCTCCAGGAACAGAACAGGCCACTCTGCTGCCACCTTCTTTGCACCCTTCTCCTGTCTGAAACATGCCTGCCAGTCACCCACATTGGAATATACATGGGGACCAGCATGCTAAGAAAAGGAGCTTATTTGTTGTAATTGGAAGCTCTTAGAACTGTGTAATTCTTATTTATAGTCCACTTTCTGTCATCCTTCCACTGTGCTTTGGAGCTGGTTGGGTTGCAGTAAAAGAAGGAACTGGAGAGGTGTTTACCCACCTTGCCTTTTATGCCCTTGGTTAGGCTCTCAAGGGGAGGTACTAGACATGTGCAGGTCAATAGACACAGCTTTGAAGAACTTCTGGACTTGAGCACATGTGTACCCTGTGTGGAATACAGGCAGGGCCAACATGTATTGAAGAACCTCCATTTACAGTAAGTCATCTACATTTCTCTGGGTATGTGCCTCAAAAAGTTTTAGTGCTGGAACTTTGTGCTAGCGATAGGCTAAAGTCATATGCAGTATAACCTGTGAAATTCTGGTCTTATTTAATTGACTTGTTTTTCAGTTCATAATTTTTGTCGTTTTTCCATGTAGATATCAGAAGTGCTGAAACTCGGGGCCCATTCTGGTCTAGGAGAAGTGACATGAGCAGGTATACAATCTCTCTTAAACTCATTCCTTCTTGTGTTCAGCTTCTTGCATTTTTTTTGGGCTTCCAACCCCTTGTGGTTCTTATGTTAAGATCTGGGGGAGAGGAGGAAAAATTCATGTGCACCACTTGCAGGTGCTATGGCAAAACCGCTTCAGAAGGATTCAATATATTATGGAAGATAGCCATGTAATGGGCATCTTACGCTGGACTTGTCTGCACAACTGCAACACAGGTCTTGGAGGGAGGGGAATTAAAGCAGGATATTCACATAGCAAGGTACAGAGTCGTCATAGTTCTAGAAAGTGAGGAAAGAAGCAGGCTTTTTGGTGCCTTGCTGACGGGGCTTCCAGTCTCTGTGTCTCTCTTGCATTAGCTGTTTATGCTAATCTCTTTCCTGCTCTTTGGTGGGAGGAAGCATAACCTCTCACTGGTTCCCACTCTGATCTGCAGACATCATAGTGCATGATATCGGAGACAAGGTGGATGAGGTAATATATTTTGTTGGTTTGAGTTCTGCTAGTGAGACAGACAAGCCTTGGAGGTGCACAGAGCTCTGCGTGTCTGGGGAAGGCACTTGCATTACAGCTATATGCAAGATGGAGCAGGTTGTTCAACATAAAGTGGGGAGAGTGGCCCATTAACACCTTTGCAGTTGTAGGACAAAAAGGAAAGTTAGTGGGTAACAGATTGTTCTAATAATCCATAAACGTCTCTGTTTGGTGCATGATTTTTAGTGTCTAGCAACTATTTTCAGTTAAGGGTTGGTACAAGAATAAACTGATATATAAATGGGGTATTAAGTTTAGTCTTGATGTTAGACAAAGGTTTCTGACTATCAGAAGTGAAGTTGTAGAACAGGCTCTGGGGCAGCACTGGGGACTAAAAAACCTAACTGGCTTTAAGACTGAGCTTGTAAATTTACAGAGAGGGTGGTATGGTGAAACTGCTTATAATGGCAGGAGTCCAATCAGTGACGGCTAGTGGCAGATATCTTCAGTGGCCATAGACAGGGCATGAGACGGGCTCTGAAGAACTACAGAGAATTCTTCTCTGGTGTGTGACTGGGTCATGCCCCCATGCTTAGGGTGCAACTGACTGCAATATTTTGGGTCAGGAAGGAATTTTCTTCCAGGTCAGATTGGCAGAAACTCTGTGGGTTTTGCCTTCCTCGAGACCACAGGGTCACGTGCTTGTTTTGAACTTGCGTAAATGACTGTCTTTTAAAATCATAATCTGAGTATTTCAGCATCTCATAAAGAGGCTGTGGGCATATTGCAGGACTGGGGTGAGGTGAGGTTCTGTGACCTGTATGTGGAGGAAATCAGACTAAGGCCAGAAAGAATCGTTGTGATCTAAAGTCTGTGACTCTGAATGGCTGTTCTGAATAGAAAGAAGTCTTCTGTTTGTACATCTTTTGCTACAGAAGTAACAAGCTATATTTCCATAGAACTGGAGGTCTAACTCGGATGCTGACTTAGTACACTAAATTTGTATATAAACCCTTTTTAAACTGAAGACGTGGATCAAAAAGAAATTAAAGGACTTTTTCATTTTGGACCACATATATTGTTACAGTTCCTTGCATTGTAACATGTTGTCCTGATGCTGTGTAGTTTTCAAGGGTAAGCCTTTCCCAGTAAGGAGAGCGGCTCCCTTAACAATCATGGAAGAGTCAATTCAGCTTATTCTGGCAACCCACTTTAAGGCTGCATCTGTACTGCAGTGGCACAAGTATGCTGCTGCTGTACTGTAGATCAGTGGTTTTCAAACCTTTTTCCTTGGGACGCAGCAGTTACATCTCTGAGCAAGGCAGTCCAGTCTTTCGTTGGTGGTAGCAGGGGGCCCTCACAACCCAGTATCTGACGGTCTGTGACCTAGTACTGGGTCCCCATCCACGGTTTGGAAACCACTGCTGTAGATGGTTCCTACTCTGACAAAAGAGGTTTTCTGCCAATGGAGGTAACTTGCCTCTCCAAGAGACTGCTAGGGTGAGGGGTGCATTCTTCTACCACCTGAGCTGTGTTACAGTGGGGTTAAGGGGGACCTTACAGTTGTACAGGGAACAAAATTTTCACAAACTTTTATGGTGTGTTGGTAGCTAGGTTGGCAGTTTTTATGCTTAGACCAGCTGGAACTCAGTGTTCAGTTCTAGTTACAGTAAGCCCATTTATCTGAAGGCCATCCAGAGTCAACTAATACTGCTTTTTGTGAGGAATCTTTCCCTTGCATGACAAGAATTTCAATTCATGAACTTTCTTCCTTCTTTAAATCTCAACTTTAAGCTACATCTTGCATCCTTAGCTTGGCCATGCTTAGGTACTAGCTCCAGGTCCTTCCACTGAGTGTTCCTAGCTTTCCTTCTCTTTTTCCTATTTCCTTCTTCCCCACCTGCATTCCTTCAAAGTATTGCTGCTGTAGAATGGGTCGAAACTATCATGTTCCTCTTGCTTTTTGTGGGGATGGAATCTGGCTTGTATGCACTTCCAACCCTTCCACTGTCTCCTTACCTAAAGATAACTTAAGTAAATATTATTAATTTTGAAACTCCACCTGTTTTGGTGTGGTTTTTTTTGTCTCTAAGATCTCAGACTTCAGCCTCGGAATCTGAAACAATGGTTGGACAGAAAAATGAAGGGGTAAGTTTGGAAACTCTGGCTTTTTCTGTTTTTTTAAAAATGTGATATCCTATAAAACTCTGCATTCAACCTTAACTGTGTGCTTCCTTCCTTGAGCATCTCACTAATTAATGTGTGTAACCCAGTAGCATACAGTTGTTTGTCTTTCTGCTGTTTGTGGACTATAAGGAGGTTGGGAGATTCTGGTGATTCTTGGCTCGATTCAGTGTGCTGCATCTTGGAACCTGATAGGCAAACCCCCAAGCAGGTGGCATTTATTGGCCTTCATCCACATCATTTGTAGGATGCATTATGTTATCAGTCCCTTCTCAATAAATAGATCTTGGTTAAGGCCTTTTTTTAATTTTTGTCTCTGATATCAAGTGTAACACTACAGGTAAAAATAAACTTTCCTAACTGCTCAGGTTCTTTCAGGATGGCTGTATTTTTATCTTCATTTTAGTTTTGATTGCCACAGCGTCACTTTGCTTACAGATAGATAGTTTCTGTCCCCTCTGTTTCTCATGGAGAATGTGTAAAAACTCTTTTTTCCAAAAAGGCAAGTTGGGATGTTAGGAAAATGTACACTGACTAAACCAGAGAAGTATCAGGCTTGACTACAGAACTGTCTTTATCACATACCCAGCCCATGTGGGATTGTCAGACTTCTTTTAACAAAAACTCCAGCCCAACTTCGTAGCCCTTCATAGTGGCAAGAAACCTCCTAAACATAACAGATGCTGTACATCTCTGCTTTAGTAGGCTGTTCATTGTTTGTTTCATGTGGCTTTTTCATAGACAATGAGATATATAAACTAGATTGGGGAAGTCTCAAAATTCTTTTTTTCTGAGACTCCCTTTGAAAATATTTCAGCTTGTGATGACCCTCTGGAAAGAAGTGATGGAAATCCTCCACCCCCCCCCCCCCCTCGGCACATGCGGAGGCTGACAGCTTGCAACCCCCTTAATAACTTTGTGAACCCCTGAGGGGTCATGCCCTCCACCTCCCCCCATTTGAGAGCCCCTAGGATGCTTTAAGATGGGTGCACAACTGTTTGGAAAACAATACTTGGGAGTAGTTATCAGTGGTTCACAGTCAAGCTGGAAGGTCATCAAGTAGTGTCTTGCCAGCATCTGTCTTGGGTCCAGTTCTGTTCAAGATCTTCATAAAAGATTTGGATAATGGCAGAGAGAGTGCACATGCAAAATACCAAGTTGGGAGGGGTTGGAAGCACTTTGAAGGACAGGGTTAGAAGCCAGGATGATCTTGAGAAATGGTGTGAAATAGAGGATGAAATTGAATTAGGACAAATATAAAGCAGTACACTCTAGCAAGAAATTATCAGTAACATGCATACAAAATGGGAAATAACTGCCTTGGAAGAAGTACTGCAGAAAAGGATCTGGAGGTCATGGAGGATCACAGCCTAAAGGAGCCAGCAGCATAATACTATGTGGGGTTAAAAATCAACAATTGTTCACAGATGCATTAAGCGTTTTGTAAGCAAGACACAAGTAATTCTCTTGCTCTGCTTGGCATTGAGAAGGCTTCTGTCAGAGTACTGTGTCCTGTTCTGGGCACAGCACTTTGGGGAATGTGGTAAGTCTAAAGGGTGGCAACACAGATGATTGAAAGCCTCAAAAATATGACATAGGAAAAATTGGGTTTGTTTAGTCTAGAGAAGATATAGTAGAGACAGTCTTCAAGTCCCTAGAGGTTGCTCTAAATGGGGGGGGGGGGTGATAATCTATTCTGCTGTACACAGTAAGGACAGGACAAGGAAATTTAGGTTAGATGTTAGGAAAAATTGCCTGCAAGTTAAAGGAGATTAACATTGAAACGAATTACTTAAGGAAGTTTATGGAATACCTGTCATGGAAGGCTTAAGAACAATGTTAGACAAACACCCATCAGGGATGGTCTAGGCTTAATCTCCCCTCAAAGCAGGGAACTGTGTGATCTAGGGAGGCCCCTTACAATCCTAGATTTCTGATTGTTTCAGACCCAGGAAGACAAACTTTCCTCTTGACAACACTGGGCTACTAGCTCAATCCTAACAACTTCAGTCTAAAACATTTGAAAATTGGCACATTTGCTGAAAGTGTGCTCCAATCCTAGCTGCATGTTGCCTGACTGTGAATGAGAGCTAGGTTGTTTTTAATTCTCTGTGTGAACACTGACAGTGGGAAGTGTTTGTTAGGTTCTTCCATTTGCTATTTGAACAAAACTGTTGCAGCATGCACTTCAACAAATCGTAACCTCCTTTTTACATGCTATGAAGCTTCCTTTTGTGTAACAGAGATGGCGGGAGACTGACCTGTCAAAAGACGTGTCAGTACGGTTATGTCTGGGCAGTAGAAGCTCACCCTTAGCCAGAAGGCCGACTGCGCTTGTAATGAAAGAAGATAAGTGTTCAGGCCCAGAAAAGAGCACGGAGCGTCTTCCTGAACTCTCAGAGGTACCTTTTTTTGGCTTTCTAGTTTGGAGAGATGAACTAAAATGGATGGAATCATTCAGACTTATTGCAGGTTTTTGTGTTCACCTAACATTCGCTAACATACTAACCACGTTCACAGAATCCCTGACTTTTTTCTTGTGCCCTTTTGAAGGTGCTTTTGTCTTTCAGGTTGTTGGTCACTTCCTCTTACCTAGAACACAGCCATTCTTCCCAGGCCACTAACATCTGACTTGCAAGGGGGTTAGCAAACCAAATGGATGCTTTTGCTCATGCTTTATGAAGTACCTGACTGCTTTTGTGTGTACCTTGAGAGATGCTCCAGTAGAATACAAGGGCATTTGTTAGTTCAACTTGGTTAAAAAAAAAAAAAAAAAGTGCTTTGCTTTTTGTTTTTGTGGTCACAGATAAAAATCCCTCTTCTACCAGCAATGAGACTAAACATAACTTAGACTTCTTTCTTTGCATCTATGGCAGCTGTAGGAGTATTTTGTATGATCAAATAAAGACAAAATACAGACCAGTCACTTTTATTCTCCGTCAGCTATGTCTGGGGGAGTTAAGTTAGTCTTGCATTCTGTCGCAAAGCTCACCAAATCTAGACTCTCATAAACTAAAGTGAGAAATGAGTTTGAGCTGAGAGCCTTGTTATCCATCCTGTTCAATTAAACCTGGTGCCTGACTGAGGCTCACAGGGGCCACAGTACTGCATGGTGTGTGGGACATGTGGTTTTCTCTTTGAGAGTCTACCTTTTTATTGTCCTGTCTTCTTCAGCTGTGTTCTCTTGCCTGCTACTGTGCATGTTTTGGATTTTGCTATTTCTACATCATACCTAACTCTGGCTGGCTGAAGAGCACTGACTGTGAAAACAATGTTTAGTCTTTACTGAATTCTATCAAGCCTCTTGAGCCCCAATTATCCTTTTTAATCCTCAAGAAAATCACCCAAATAACAGAGCCCATTTAGCAGTTTCAGTGGTTCTGAGCTGGGTAATGTGGTAAATCAAAATGACTGAAGCACCACTTAAAATAGCTTTAAAAGGTGCCCACCCAAGTTACTAGTATAAAGTACAGGTTTTAGTGCATGTATCTGTGTGTAACGCCTTGACATACAGATGTAACAGAAAAAGCTAACAACCTGCTCTGAAAACAACACAGGTATTCCTGGCACCTCCATGTCACTCTGGTCAATTTCTTCCTCCTTTAGCAGGATGAATCTTCTGGATTTCTACTACTACTTTCAGCTTAGTGCAGTGCACAAATTGGCATGCTCAGTAAACACCCTAGTTCAGGACTTCTCGCTAGTCACACCATGGAATTGCTCATTTCAGGACATGGAAAGAGAAATCACTAATGCATTAGGCCATGGCAATGAGGATGAGATCTTGAGCAGCGCCTTTAAATTAAAGGTCACCCGTGGAGATATCCAGACGCTGAGGAACCATAACTGGCTCAATGATGAGGTAAAATTCATCCAATAGGAATGTTAGTTTTTTAACACTTGGGGAGAGAGAGAGAGAGAGAGAGTGTGTGTGTGTGTGTGTGTGTGTGTGTGTGTGTGTGTGTAATATAAATGTGCTCCTGAATTTCTCTGAACCTGGCCTTTAGCTGTCTTAATTTCCTGACCCACACCTCTATTCCTATAGGAATATCCATAGAGTTCTGACACCTGGGCCTTTCAGAGGAAGCAGTACTCTTGAAAGCATCTCCAACCCTGTATTATATGGCTTTCAAGAGGTAATCAATCTGGGCCTAGGTTAGTTACTATGGGAAATGGGTGAAATAATGAGTTCTTAATGCGGGACTCTGAGGAAGGGAGTTAGAACTTGACTTGATGTCAGAATGGTCTCTAAAGAGCCCACAAGATGAGTTATCTTAGACAAATGTCAGTATGTCTCGTCACTCTCTGAACTGTACTCTCTATCATATAGGTAATCAATTTCTACATGAATCTTCTGGTGGAGAGAAATAAGCAGCAGGGATTGCCAGTGCTTCATGCTTTCAGTACTTTCTTCTACCCCAAATTAATTTCGGGGGGTTACCCGGCAGTAAAAAGGTGGACCAAAGGTGTGGATCTCTTCAAGCAAGACCTCATCTTTGTGCCCATTCACCTGAGGGTACATTGGGGATTAGTGGTGAGTCAAACTGGCCCATCCTTGGAATTGGAAGAGAAAGGAAAACTAGAAAAGGTTTTAATGCTTGGTCTGTAGGAAGCGTGGCATCTTTGCCAGTATGTCTGTTGCACCATTACCTGTCTCTCAATAACAGGTAATAGATGTCAGAAGAAAGACCATCAAATACTTTGACTCAATGGGACAAAGAGGCCACAGTATCTGTGAGATTTTGCTGTAAGTACAAGCTTAATGAATACGTTCTTGCATTTCACATGTAAGAAGCATTTCCAGAATCTTTCACTGGAAAATGTGATTCATGTTTAGCACAAAACTTGCCCCTAATGAGCACGAATCTCTTCCTGGTCTGGCTGCTGACAATGTGCCAACTGTAACACCATGGAGTTGCTAATTATATTGTGTTCTCCCTGAGGCATTCACATATATCTTCTGAGTGAGCCTTCTTTGAATGATTTATTAATACTCTCGTGCCCATAGACACAGTCCATTCCTCTTTAAGAACATAACTTCAACACTCGTCATAGAACCCAAGCTCCTCCAGACACCTTTTGATTATTTTACTGTGGGATAGTGATATCCTCTGATACAATGAGATTTACTTTCCACTTCCTCCTCCTCTTCGCAACTTCCAGGTAACCCACCAAAATTGCATTAAACACATGCATTATCCTCTTGTACGGCCGATTGAAGGCATCTGAGTTAGTTTTTTACGTGCACCACAGTCATTCTTTCAGTGTGTTGAGTGACTGTTTGTTGAGAGCTGACTCTCTTCTCCAGTACACACATTTCAAGTGTTAAACGAAATCATCCTGTATCCTCCTCAATTTCTTCCCTACCTCTGCTGGGGACTGACTTCTGAGGAAAGGGTTTGTGACACCACCTAAATCACTGCCGATCTGTGCTACACCTCACTCGTCATGGGAGTACCCCATCTGAGACTTCACTACAACAAAGCATGACTGCAGCATTACCTTCAACTTCTTAATGTTGTCTGATCTGAAATCTTTAAAGTAATGGAGATAAATCCTGGAACATGGCAGTTTACCTTTATAACAAGGCATGCTTTATTCTATAATCCTTCCTGGTATTTGGGGTCATTGGTGTGTAGTTGGTAAAAATCTCATCAGGCAGCTTTACAGACATTGGCCTAAAATATGAATTCATTTGATTAGAAGAGTCTGATACCTCTTTTGTTTTGTTAAACAGCCAGTATCTGCAGGAAGAAAGCAAAATGAAGAGGAGCCTAGATATTGATCCTTCTGCATGGACACTGTACAGCATGAAATCACATGTATGTGAATAATGTTTGTGTCTGATTCATGTGTAGCCCAACATTGCAACTGTCTCAAAGAATCACAGGTCTGAGTTTTGAATAGGGGTGGGGGGGGGGGCTTTCTCTATTGCCACATACATCAGCCCAAACTGGACACAGAGAAAACAATGTTGAGATTGAAATTTTTAGCAGGGTTGTGTTTACTTGATTGGCCTTGTCCTGACTGAACACTACTTCTTTCCTGACTCAACTGCAGTGAAAACACTGCTGGCAATCTGGAGCGGACTTGCATCCTAGGAACATCCATCCAACTTTCAGCATGTGGTCCAATAAGCTGCTGTTTGTGGCCAAGAAAAATACCTAAACATCACTCCAACTCCATTAGTCCTTACTAGCACTAAACAGTCATTGTTTTAAGATGCATGCTCCTGCATGAAAGATGTTGATTGCTGTTACAGACCAGTTCCTATGCAGGAGTTGTGCACAGTAATGGCTCTTTTCTGCTTGCACTCACTGTATTCCTTGGATTACAGTTATAAATCTGGCTTAGAATGTTTGGCAGCATTAGGATGATAGCGCACATTTTTTAAAATGTTCTGTATTGTAAGTAGCTTTTTGTTAATGTTTTGAGAGAGTGACATTCCTCGTACAGACTAAAACCAGAGTTCTGTGACACCTTAAAGGCTATCAAATTTCTTCAGGCATAAGCTTTCGTGGGCTTCAACCCTTTTCATCAGATGCGTGAAGTTGAAACTACAGTTGAGAGGTGTATATGCAGCCAGGATGGAGGAGGGCACAGGTGTTAGCAAAGTCAATTCTATCAGGGTAGATGAGGCACATCCATGCCAGTTCTTTAGGTGTGACTGCAAAACCAACAGAACATGCCTCCAGCTTCCACTGGACATGTTACACAATCCATTGTCTACAGCCGAGCCTTAAGATACACCTGCTCTGCTCCAATCTCTGACAGAGACAAATGCTTACAAGATCTGTACCAATCATTCCTAAAACTACAGTAACCACCTGGGGAAGTGAAAAAGCAAATCAGCATGCCTCCAGGGGCCACCTACTACAGGACAGATCTGACAGAAAACAATAATGCCACTGGCCATCAGCTAGAGTCCCCAGATAAAATCCCTCCAGCACATCACTTGAAGATCTACATGTCCTAGGAGATGATCCCACACTCTTTCAAGCCTTAGAAAGCTCCCCAATCCGAAGCAAATGCTCACCAGCAACTGAACACCATAAAATAAGGACACAAACCCAGGAACCTATCCTTGCAACAACCCCATTGCCAGTTCTGCCTGCACATAGACTGCTGTGATACCATCATGGGTCCCAGCCAAACCATCAGGGGGCTCATTCACCTGCGCATCCACTGATGTGGTATGTGCCAGCAGTGCCCCTCTGCCATGTACATTGGCCAAACTGGACTGTCCTTATGCAGAAGAATAAATGGACACGAGTTGGACATCAAAAATAGTAACAGACATAAACCAGTAGGAGAACACTTCAGTCTCCCTGGATGCTCAGTTGCAGACTTTATGGCTGCTGTACTTCAACAAAAAGCGTGAACAGTCTTCAGTGTGAAACTGCAGAGCTGGAACTGGTTTGCAAACTTGACACAATCAGACTGGATCTGAATAGGGACTTGGAATGGTTAGCACACAACAAAAAATAATTGTCCCTGTTCACACATTCTTTCCTTCTAATCTATTAGTGCAGGGGTCTCAAACTCCCAGCCTGTGGGCTGCATGCAGCCCCTAAAGTTATTTCCTGCAGCCCGCAACGACACTTAGAATTTTTCAAATAATTGCTGCAAGATTTAAAGTATGTTCACATACTTACTTTGTCATCCTGATACCTCCATCTTGAATGGAAGTTAATTCTTACTCTTGGCATATATTACTCTTCACTTTTTCACTTTGACTATACTTTTGTATGAAGAGGTTTCCGCAGTGTGGCCCTCGGGTAATGTGCTAGTTCTCAGGCAGACCTTGTTGTGGTTCGAGTTTGAGACCCCTGTACTAGCGTGAATGAGCCTCATCTACCCTAACTGAACTGACTTTAACACTTGCCCTTCATCTTTGGGGGGGGGGGGGGGTGTGGGTGTGGGTGTGGGGACACATGTCTCAACTGTAGTTTCCACTTCACACATCGGCATTAAGTGGGTTGGAGCTTATGCCCAGAGAAATTTGTTGGCATTTAAGGTGCAGCAGGACTTTCATTGTTTCTGCTGTACACAGGCTAACACAACTACCCCTCTGGAAACTTAGACTTTTTTACATTGCTGCTGTTCATGCATGACCTACAATCTTCTAAAATAAGAACGTCTGTTCTGCCATGTTATCCATATTGCTTCATCCAGATAGGTCTGCACCCCCTGTTTTGTCACTGTCTGCTTTGGATTCAGGGGAAGAAAAGAAATGGAAGGTGCCTGGGGGCATGGCATAGTCTCTCACAGAACATGCAGCCAGAATTGCTCTGCCCAAGATCTCCAGTCTTTGGCACATTCAGTTCAGAGCAACTCTTGAGATGGCTGCAGAACTGGGAACTCCAGATGCAGAAGGATCAATCCAGTTCCTTTGTTCGTCAGCAGGAGCCATTCTTCAAACAGTTCCTATGTATTGGGCCTTCCCTTGGATCCACTGGGGCTGATGTCTTGCCCTGAATCACAGGGGAACAAGCTGACAGCAGCAGTAGCTCATGCTTTGTGTAGAGGGAAATAAAAGGTCAGAGCTATATTCTCTGCACATGCAGCTTCCATAAAGATCATTTGAGCTGGTCAAAGGCAAAACCTTGTCCATTAATATCAACTATTGTGCAGACTGAGATTTCCCTCCTTTTCTCATAATGCACAAACTGAGGAGTGGTGGGGGAATTTGTACCTCTGTTGTTGGAGTGTTATGGTGGGGCCCAAAAACCTCACCGTGACCAGGGACCTATTATACAAACCTAGATAAGGACATTCCAGACAGGCATGTTCCATATCAGTAAACGGAACATGGTAAATAATAGGCACAGCTTTAGTTGCATGCTTTGAGACGCAGTGTTAAACTTTATTTTCTGACATTATTTGGAGGTCGAATACCAGAAAGCTCATTAAAATGCCAGTAAGCAGTATTGATAATACATTGTGTATCTGTAAGAAAAGCAGCTTTAAAGTGAGATGATGGGACTAATACATAGCCATCTCCTTTTCTCACTCCTACCACTTAAACCTTAGGAAATCCCCCAGCAGTTGAATGGAAGTGACTGTGGGATGTTTGCCTGTAAATATGCCGACTACATCTCCAGAGACAAACCCATCGCTTTCACTCAAGTAAGTGAAGCTCTGAGTCACTCGTGGCTTCAGTTCTCAGTGCATCTTTTTCCATCCACCTCTTGTGTGACTTGGCTGGTTAAAAAGTACGTTCTTTGAGGCTGGACCTTCTCTGATACCACCTTGACCTTGATTAGGGCTTCCAGGTGTACTGTAATACAGAGGAGTCTGCTTTTCCAGCCCTTCGAGCTGGGGTCCCTGCCTTTACTGACCAATCCTGTGGTGCAGGGGCCGGAGCTGGTGATTCTGGCTTGACGTTCATGATGGCATTTGAGGTGCCTTTCCAAACAACTTTTCACAGGTCTGTCTGCATTGATTTTTCTTTAAGGACTTGCAGAGTCTCAGTAATGACATCAGTGTGCCATTAAGGTCAGCGTTTGTGAGAGCGTTACATTTTCTGCCCTTCGTGCAAGGGAGAGTTGTGATATCAAATAGCATTGCAGGGGTGCTCTGGCAGATGTTGATTGTGAACACAGACTGCCATGATCATTATCAGGTACTGTGTACAAAGTCTGTACAAATAGCCTGTTTCAGATGTCCTTCAGTGTTTAATAGAGGATTTTTTTTTTTTTTTTAGTATCACATGCCTTACTTCCGGAAGAAGATGGTGTGGGAGATACTTCATCAACAGCTGCTGTGAACCCAGGCCAGATGTGCTCAGACAGTAGTACTGTAATCCACCACGTTGTGGTGATTAGCTCTTGGCTTAACTAACTTGTTGAAATGCCTTATTTCAGAAGGCACCTGAGCGATCAGCTGTCTCTCCTCTGAGTGGACTGGAAAGTGTTAGTTTTGTTCACTCCAAAGAATTACATTTGTTTGGAATACCCTAACGAATCCTAGCTGCAAATCAGAGATCCGTGCAGCTTGTGAGCACCCGAGGGAATGGAGTGGGGAATTAAGAGCGGATCCCAGACAAAATGATACCATCAGGTCTTATTGCTGGAGATTAGCAACTGCACAGCAGCCTTTAGAACTCTGTAGCAAACTCTCTGGCTGATGAAAGGCAGCATCCCGTGCAACTGCAGAACTGTGTCTGTCCGTCTAAAATCACCTTTACAGGATGACTTGTTCCAAGGAGATGTTTGTTCTGTTTCAGGACTATAGAAGACTCCACCTGATTCCAAAACTGGATTGTTACAGACTCTAGGAAGGAGGCGTTTCCTTTTTGATTTGTAACAAATCCATAGTGAAGCCCATGTAGCTGGGGTTCAGAACTGTTTCAAGAGACTGTCCCATGTGAAAATGAATATTTATTTTTCTTTATTAAAATGGAAGTGTGCTGTAATTTATTGAAAGATTCTTTCCTAATCTAAAACATGCGGGAAGAAACTAAGAGTAAATATGCAGTTCTTTACAAAATACTTTTTTTTTTTTTTTTTTTTGCATAGGAGAATTGGTTTGTAGTTCACTTTGATGTAAATGTGGTGATCCATTGGAGGTCTGGATGAGTTTTAAGAGAGCAATATTGGAGGAGAGCGAACACCCTACACCAGTAATTAACAGGTTTTTAATTATTCAGAATGTGGGGGGTTGAGGTGGTGAAGGGGAGATGAGGATGAGAGGAAGGATAGCCCAGTGGTTAGGGCATTAGTTTGGCATTTGGGACTGGGTTCAGTTCCACACTGTCACAGATCATCCAGCTCACTCTGGGTGTGCCACTCTCTGCCTCAGTTCCCCACCTGTAATGGGAGATTAACTCTCCCTTGTGTCACAGGATAGTGAGCAAAACCTGTAATGGTTGTGAGGTGCTTGGATACTGGAAAAGGATAGCCATCCATCCAGAGTGCCTTCATTTGGCTCTTAGTTTAGCTTTCCAGCCACGAAACACCTCTTCCCCAGCATCCCTGGAGAGACAGCAGCTAGGATTACCCCATTTGTGTGGATGGCCCAGAGAGGAGATGGTAAAGTGGGACTCTAGAATTGGGTGAAATGCAACTTACCCTCAGGACCACCTTTTTATAAGCAGCTTACCTTAGTGAAGTTGAGGCCCTCCATTATGGGCAGAAGAGGGGAAGCAAAAGCTTGTTGCGTGACAGCGATTGCTATACAGGTGGGTTTATCATGAAAAGGTGAACTCTGCCCTCTGAGGAGCAATGTCAAACATACTGCCTGCCAGCTGCATCCTGTCCATGGACTAGTTTCATCTTCCCGTGGATCTTCTGGCTTGTCTTTCTGACCCTGAGACTATATAATAGGGCATATGGTTTGTAGAGTGCACCAGTGTGGTGTGCTGTAATTTACTTGTGTGCCCTGATGCAGCCCTCGTAGTGAACAGGACTACATCAGTGAACGCTAAGTAACCCTGAGTGCATGCATTCAGGAACTACCTGGACAAGTCGGAGCACAACCTACAGGTGTGCTCCACAAATCTCACCCCAAGGGCAGTGCACATAAACCCTTAATTTCATTAATAGGATAACTGGTCAACCATGTTGCTTGCTCAAAAGTGGATGCACTACTGGCAGCTAAGAAATGCCTGGTATCCGTGAGCAGAGGTAGTCATTAAAAGCTAAAGTAAATGAAATTACCAACACAGAAATAGCCTTTGCAGAATGTGGCCGGCATTGAGTGCTAGTGTTTCATCAGGTGTGACATGAAATGAGTTTAGGACACCCTTGCTCTACAGTCAAGTCATGATTTTGAACTGGTAATGTTCAAAACGGACTCATTGTAGAACAGTACAGATTTCTCAAATGCTGAAGAAAAGCTGCCATTAAATAGCCTCAGAAGGAAGCATTTGGGTGGTGGTTTGTTTGTTTTTTAAATCCAGGGATGTGATATTTCTAAAGTCCCTGGCTGCTCTGTGGACCTCAGGAGGATCTCAGGTGTGTAGTTGGGGGACACAGTTCCTGATAATTAAGAACTTGAATGGGTAAGAGATTATTTTGTTAGTGACTTTTACAGACACCAAATGTTAGCAGCTAGGGTCTTTCCACACATCTGTTCCTGCCTCTAATCAAAGCCTTGAACTTCTTGCTATTTCAGAAGGTGCTGAGGGAGATCTAGCTGGTGGGGGTTTGTGGGAGAAGAGATCACCCTGAACAGTCATGCTCCTTGTGAACATAAAACCTAATTCACTTCAAGTTTTTTGCCGTTCAGCTTGTGTGTGCAGTTTCCTGCTTAAAGGCTTTCACTCCTCTAGGCTCACAATGAATGTCAGCTATGTCCAGCCCCACTTGCCTTTTGGGGAAGCACCATTGAAAGATACTCAAGTAAAAGTTGGGTCTCTAATGAGGTTTGAGCCCTGTAGACAGACAAGATTATTGGGGTTCTGCTTCACATAACCTGACCTGTCTGTGATGTAACCTTGATGGGGCATTTAACCTGAGCAGCCCCCCCTTTTTTAGGGGGTTTCATTCCTGCCCTTGGCAACTTTTGGAGAATCAGGGGTGTGCATGTTATTTTGCTCTGCCTTTGTCCTGCTGGGGCTGCCTTTGGATGCATTGTCTTTGCTTTCAGGGCACTTAGGCACCTACTACCTATTGATTTCAATCCTCAAAGGGATGTAGGCCTCTGGTTTGTTTTGCTGTTTGAAAATACTGTGAAATCCATGTGCAGCCCCCACTCATTTTGAAACTTTCTGAACCTGCCCTTGTGTGCTGCCTCCAGTTTGTAGTTTTCTGAGCTCTTCTCCACAGGAATCTTGCATGCCTTGTTGCCTTCCATCTCTCTGAACAGGGTAGTCCTAGTCCTTTAGTCAGACCAAGCCATGGGTGTGGCCACAGCCTTAAACAAGAAGTGAATGCTGATGCAGAGAGGCTGTTCTGCTATCCCCTTCAGTCTCCTGAAAGTCACCTGCCCGCTCAGCCCAGTAGATTGAGGCCAAGGAAGGTCCAGGATCTCTAGCCATCTCTTTCTCTAATAGGTGAGAGAGAGAGAGACACCGTGGCTGATGGTGCATGATTCATTACTTTGCAATTGTTTTCTTCATTGGAGCTGGGATGCTCAGTTTTTTCTGTCTTGTCCATTGGCTCTTCTGAATGCTTTTCATCAGCTGGAGAAAAGACAAAAGGGAAGAACAGTCCATTATCTCTTCTTCCAGGAGTGATGGGCAAAAACTGATGGAAAAGATGACCAGTTACCATTTTAGTTCAGGGCAGCTATACCTGTGTTTCTTCTCCATGCTCCAGCCTAGGAATCACTCAGGTTTCTAGCTTCCCTGTCCCTTGCTGCTGTAAGGTGGAGAGATGCCAAGTTACTTTCAGGCTGCACAGTTTGCTTCCTTTGCTATTTTCCAGCCCTGTCAATCTGCCCAAACAGCCCTTCATTCCTGGTGTTCCTTGGAGAGATGGGTAAGTAATGCCACAGAGATCAGTACCATCCCCTCTTCTTAAGCCTGCCCACTTTGTTCCTGGGTACCAGGCATTTCAGAGAAAACATGGAAAACTAAACAGACACCTACACCCTTGCTAACAAGCTGCCCCCGGGACCTTTGGTGTGGTCACGAATTCTAAGCACCTAGTCTGACTAGTTGCAGTAACTGAGTCCTTTCAACTTTCACCTAAAGCTTGAGGACCTTGGTGGAGCAGAGTCCTGGCTGGTTGCTGAATAAAGTAAAAGGTCTAAGTTAGCTTAAATCAGGCTTTTACCCAGGAGGCTTCTCTCTGCCTTTTGGTCCCTGGAGAGCTCAGTTTCAACTAGTATAGGTGTATCTCTCCAGAGGGTGGCTTCAAACGCTGGTCATGGAGGAAGCAAGTTAGCAGCACCCGTCTGTGTCAGAGGAGATGCATGCAATGCCACAACACATCCTTGCTTGCATTTTTAATGCTACCTCAAAGGTGTTAAATGTTACTGAGTTAAGCCTCCTTCAGTAATGGTTGCTCAGTGCCTTTCAAGGTAGGGTCAGGTTGGCTCCCTTTTCCTGTATGCTGCCTGGGATGTCAAGGATTCACACAAAGGAGGCAGCCTCTGACATGTTCTGTAGGCCTCAACTGTTTGACCTTTGCTGGTATGTGTCTGAACTCTGCCTCCAGTTCAGGCCCTCCTGCCATCGGAGAGGACTGCACAGGGCTGGAGCATTCTGGATCTGTCACCAGGGTTTTGTCACACATTCACATCTGTTACTGGTTTTTTGGTATGAAGAGCTCAGCACTCACTGGCGTCTTCATTCCCCTGTTGTCCTGGCAGGACCAGGGGAAGGGAGGGAAGAAGAGGCAGAGTAGAGCTTTGCTCACTGTCATTCTTTCAAGCTCTCCTCTTTGTGCTGGGCCATGGGAGGTGGCAGGGCACATGCTGCAGCTGGTCATTTACATGGCTGTCATGCTGGTGAAGGGGGATTTGCACCCTTGGGGTGTCAAAGTGCCCTGCAGCCAGGTTCTGTAGCTGCCCCAGGGCTTCCTGGAGGGGAAGGGGCTAGAACGCCTTGACCCTGAGGGAATCCTAAGGACCCTAGTCTAGAGTATCAGGCTAGTAGTGAAGATGGCCTTTGTTCACCGAAAGTCCAGCTGCTTGATCCTGGCAGAGGTGATGACAATGCTCTTGTGGTGGCTGCTGGTGTTGTCAGTGAATTGCCTGGAAGGGAATAGCACCTGCCAGCTTTTGGGTGTGGGGAAGGGCCCTGAAGCTGTTGTATGTTAGATTGCTCTGGCTGCTCCAGGCTTGCCTCGGTAGGAGCAATATAAATGGACATACAAGTTGCAGATTGTCCATGAGCTGGGGTTAGGAATCCTGGACCACCTCTAGTGTGATCAGAAGGTCACTTGCTGTCATCTGCAGTCACTCCTGATGCTGTCTATGCTCATTGGGTGGAGGTGTGAAGATGTAGCAGTCGCTTAATCTACAGCTGAGGATGAGACCCCTCTTGTTACCTGAGGGTCTGTTTCCTTCATTACATATTATGGAGCAGCTGGGGAGGGGGAGAAGAAAGGTGTGACAACTCCAGGACCATTCAGGAACAGTCCCATGGGCCGCAGTTGGGCTAGTTGAGAGGTTGAAAAGTTATGAGAGTCCTGGGGACAGGGCTGTCCCTAGGTGGGTGCAGGCCCCCCATTCACCCCCCCCAAGCATGGGGGGGCAGGGCCAACTGACCCAGGGACCGCATGAGCTGGTCAAAGCAGCAGAACAGGAGTGCAGGGTCTGGTTTCCCAACTGCCCTTAAGCCAGGAGTTGTCAAACTTTTTTCCTTCAGACCTAGCTCCAGCCCCCTCTGCCCTGTGGTGCCCTTCCGGGGGGGGGAGCAACCATCACCAGCACATTGAACAGTGACCAGAGCTGGGGCCTGGTGCTGGCTGGGGGGCAGTCCCTTCTGGCTTTCAACCTTTCTTTTAAAGCTTCTAGTGTCTCTCTGAAATCTACACATCGCCTCCATGGAACAGACAGAGGGTGATCCCACATGCCATCCTCCTGTCTCAAATCAGGAGCTATGTCAAGTCTCTAAAATTGCATGTAGTAGCCTGGAGTCTGGGGGTGGGAGCGCCTTGTAAATGGGGGGTTGGGGTTGACTGGATGGAGAAATGAGAGGGAAGTGCTGAGACAGGGGAAGGTAAAGAGAGCCACTGTCAGGCTGCAAAAGGTCCTGGAAGATCCTGTCTGCTGCTGAGCCTGTCCAAGTCCCTCCATGTCCTGGTCCCTTCTCTGCTGCCAAACCCCAGGAACTGAAGCAGCCCTTCTGGGTTCTGCTTTCACCTCTGCCCTTCCTCTGTTCCCTGAGTGTGCATGAGTTTCCATGAACACACAATTGTCCAATATTGTGATTGGAGGGGTGCTAGCTCCATCTGCTTGGTCTGGTGACCCCTCCCTCCTTCAGATTAGGACCTTATTATAACTTCTTCTAAGAGATCCAGTCCTGAGTTGGATTTTATTCTGTTACTTAGGCTCTCTAAATGTAGAAAAAAAAATCTCACTTTGTAACACAGGCTCTGACTGGAACAGTTTGCTTTTCTATTCTCTTTTTAATTATCAGTCAAAAATCTCTGGAAAGAGTTTTTAATAAAATCTACAAGTTATTTCTTCTGTTGCAAGCAAAAGAATTCTCAACCTACTGAAAAAAGAGGCAAGGCCTAATTTGCAAAAATAACTGCAATCCCAGAAATGGTGGAATAAGGTTTTCACAGTATTTTTCTTCTCTTCACTGAGTCTATTGATTAAAAAATACAAAGGTTGCTTGCCCACGACCTCAGTCCTTTTCATACGACGGAGAGAAGCCCAAAGCGCTACTGACTGAGAAAGGCGGCATAGAGGTTGTTGGAACAACAATTAGCACCTCATTGTTGGTCCTAATGACTCACCTTTGTTGCAATGCTGATACATCAGGCTGCATGAACACTGCCTTAAGCAACTTTCACACCAAGCTATTTCTCTCTCTGGCCTCACCGTAGAGCTGGCCCTGTGCTGCCACCTTTGGCCAGCTCGCCTGCTCCCTGGCATGGGGGGGAGTGCAGTCCTGTGGGGGCCCCCCCCAAGTATGGGGCCCTGGGTGGCTGCCCCTCTTGCCTTACCCTGGGGTGACTCTGCCTGGGGAAAGTTATAGCTCCTATTGAAGAAATGGGGGCAGGTGTGCACAAGCCCACCCAGGGGAAAGTTTAGCTGGAAGGAAGCCACCAAACTCTGATGTCCCATCAGGACTCTGCTCTCTCTGAGATGACAGGTCATCTGGCAAGTCTCACTTAAGAGTCAGAGATGGGTTGTTTCCTTTGGGGGTCTGTTGGTGCAGCTCGGTGACGTCTCCTGCTGAAGCGTTGGTGCAGAGCAGGGTCTAGAGAGACCTGAGGCAGGTTTGTTCTGCAGTGTGGGTGTGGGCCTCGGGAAGACTGGGCCTGAGAAGAGAGAGAAGAATGAGAGGGGAAGAAATCCACCACTGAGCATTAAGTGTCTCCACCACGTGGAGTGTTCCCATGGTCAGGACTGATGACACCAATGCATCCTGAGAAGCTGTAGGTGTATGGTGGTTAGAAGGGTAGGCTAACATCACTGGAGATCAGAGCTAGCACTCTTAGTAGTTGAGGAGGCTTCCTTTCATCTGTGGTTTACTTTCTTGCCTGGGGTTCTCAAGCTGCCACAAACCCTCTGGCTTCATCAAGGAAGGTTCAATCAGTGTGGGCAGGCAGGGGGTGGGATCTTGCCTCTTAGGAGCAGACTGGGAGGGGGAAGCTGGCCTTGTATCCATAAGCATATCCCTTGCTCTCTTTGGAGCCCTGGATGACTGGTCACAGGGGGTAACAGCTCTAAGATTGGCCCCCGCACTTGTGCTCAGAGGAGGTTGAAGTACAAGGGCTGTTCTCTGGCCCGGGTATGAATGAAGTTGCATGACATATGCTGTAAGGTATTAACTGATATGCTCAAGCAGTAGGTGTTCAGAGGGGAAAGAAGCAGCCAACACTGCACTTGGGAAAGATAAATCTCTCACCTACATAGGCGTGTCAGGGTTACTGCTCATGGTCAAGGAGCAAGGGCAGGAGTTGCAAGTCGAGAGCACCAGGACGCAGGCTGTAATCGTAGCCTACAGGGAGAGGGTCCCCAAAGGGGGGGGGGGGGGGGGACAAAGGCTGACTTGCTAAAATTTGAACTGTGCTAAGGGGAAAGCTATTTTATAGGAGATATGGGCAACCCAGGAAAAGGTGGAGTAACCTGTAGCCCCAGGGGAGTTAGTAAGGTGTAGGTGAGGCACCTGGCTCCGTCAGAGGAGCCCTTGCACATGGGGGGGGGCGGTGCTGTGGGGTAAGACTATTGGATGTCTATAGGCACCCTGGAATAGACACTGGGCCCAGCAGTGGAAGAAGACATGAAGGGCCAGAGGGTTGCAGCTAATGTTAGAACCTGGCTTAGAAACCAGGTCTCTGGCTTCCAGCCCACAACGTAAGTCACAGGACCTGTGTCCTTCAGGCAAAGCAATCAACCCCTCAATGCTGTGACGCTGTGGCATGATCACTTAAGGACAAACAAGTGCAACCTGGCAGAAATTGCTCTATGCCTCTCTGCACTTCACGAAGCCTTGAGGGTGGAGTTGGGTGGTTATGCAGGAGGCGTTTTCCATGGCTTAATGAAACCTGACCATGTTGCTCACTTATACCAAGGCCGGGCTTGCCAGATTCAGGAGGTGCTGTTCAAGGTATTGTGGCCAAACCATGAGTGCCTGCCTGGGGAGGGCTGACAGGGTGTAGCCATTTATATATATATATATATATATATATATATATATATATATATATATAT
>ML682006.1:31692375-31704596 GCA_007922195.1 Podocnemis expansa
ATATATATATATATATATATATATATATATATATATATATATATATAGGGGCCATTAACAGGTGTCTTAGCTTGTGCAGGTGGCAAAGCGGAGCCCGTCTGAAAGTACAGGACATCACAGGCCAGCCTCACATTTAATTAAAAGGGAATGGGTAGACTCCCTACTCTTGAGTAAATATATCTAGTGATGGCTAGCAGTTAGGTGGTGTGCCTGGTTTGGGAGCTGGGGCTTCACCTTTGTGATGTAGCCCTGCTGGGGGGTGGGCTGGGAGCAGCACGTTCTCTCTTGCTCAGTGACGCTGGTCCACTTTTGTTAACTGTGCTTTGGGCAAAACCAAACATCCAGCCTCATGCCAGACCTGGGATTAGGCTATCACATAGCGTGCCGCATTCAAATCCCCAAGCTGCCTGTTTAGTAGGGGGTTGCACTGGGATGTTCAGCTGCAGAGATGCCCAGCTGTGTCAGTGGGCCAACCTTAGCTGAGCCCCCCCTCTCGTTCACATGTGCTGTTGTCCTCTTGGGAAAGAGAATGGGCTCTAACAAGGGTTGCCCACCAGCCACTCTCCTAGAAGCAGGGAGCCCCCAGCTCATAGCCCTCAATGGCAAAGGAGGGGCTGAGGTCTATCCCAGCCTATGTGTGTATCCTGGTCACAGCTGACAGTGTGTGGGTGGGTTATTTTGGCAAAGCTCTGCATTAATTCCCCCCCCCCCCAAAAGGCAGCAGGACACCCTATGAATACCCCCCCCCCCAACAAGCACTCATCATGGCCATAGCTAGGCACCCACATTGTGGGGGGGAAAACGGGGGGGGGGGGGGGCTTCCTTGACCCAAAGCACAGGCCAGCACTCCCCCAGCACAGCACTGAGCCCTCTGCAGGGCATTTTTTGGTTCTGGTTACTACATAGCTGAAGAGGAGCAGCCTCACCAGAAAAGCTCACACATCGGGTGCCAAAGACGGCTTCTAGGCCAGTCACTGAAAATGTAGGAAATCAAGCTTCTAACAGTTTGGCAACAAGAGGCAGGGGCCTCAAACATTGAATCTACCCAGCAACAGCCATGAGGCATGGAATTGGCACAACTTTAGTAAAATGCTTGGGGGGGGGGGCATAAACCCCCCCCATGCAAACATTTCTCATTTGCAACAGCACGATGTTTACACAGAAATGGGGGGAGGCAGTGCCCAGTCAAGGCAAAAACCTCTACTAGCCAGCTGAGTGAGGTGCAGTTAAAAAAACAAACAAACTACAAATGGGATAAACAGCCAACCCATTTGGCTGCAGAAGGCTGCTCAATCCTTGCTGGCCTCCCATGGCTGCTTATACAAAGTGGCCCAGGCTCAAGCCCTGACAAACCCCAGCCCAGCATGCCCCCCCCCCCCCCCCAGGCTAGTGGCATAGGACACCTGCACCAACATCGGCCACCTCCCAGGTGCCCCGTCTGCGTCTGAGCCTGGGTCAGGGAGCACCTCAGGCACCTGCCCCATTTTCTTTTCTTTTTTTTTTTTTTTTTGGGGGGGGGGGGGGGGTGGCCCCCCCGCCCCAGGGGGGGGGGGGGGGGTGCAGGGCTTCCCTGGCCCCCTATAACTGGTCACTTAGGCCACGGCCCCTCCGGGGGGGGGGGGGGGGGGCACCATAGTCCAGCTGGTGGCTGCACGGCCATAGCCTGGGCCGCCCAATGGCCATGCTGGAGGCTGGTGTGGCCTGATGCAGTGGGCTTCTGGTTCAGCAGCATGGCCCCAGTGAAGCAAGCAGCCATGGCTGGTGAGCCAGTGGGCAGCACTAGGAGCCCAGTGGCCACCAAGGTGGGTGGGGGTGTGCGTGCGTGCGTGCGTGCGTGCACACCAGCTGTGTGAGGCCCACAGCTGCATGTTTGTGCCACAGCTTGCTGCATAGTATGGCCAATGCCTGCCCCCCCCCCCCCCCCGGGAACCAGCAGCTCAGTTGAATGCCGGGGGGCAGTAGCCCTGCTGGCAGCACCCCCCCCCCCCCCCAGGCCACTGGGCCATAGCCCCATCCCATGCCAAGTGGCACCGGTTGTGTACCTAGTCATTTGCCCGCACCCGAGCTCAACCCCAGGGGAGTTGGGGGGGGGGGGGGGGGCCCCCCCCACCAGTTTTTTTTGGGTGGGGGCGACCCCCCCCCCCCCCGTTGGGGGGGGTTGGGGGGGGGGGGGGGGGGGGCATGGGCAAAGGGCCCAGAGACCGCCGGGTGGTGATGGTGGCACATGGAAGCCCTGAATACACAGGAGCACTGCTGGCCCAAGCCAGGCCTGTAGGCCACACAAAGCTGTGCCAGCCTTTGCATATAACATGGTTTAACCAGGCTGGGTGGGTGCACAGGTGCCTCACTACCCCTGCTGGGGTCCAGCATCTCCCCTCCTCCACCTCCAGCAACACTGCCCCAATCCCTGCTTCCCCCAACATCCTTATGGCCACCCCTGCCCCCAATGTGCCCTCTAACTATTTGTAGACTGTGTGCGCAAAAACATTTCTTTGTGAGCACCACTGTTAGCACTATTGCATTTTTTTGGTGCATACTTTATTTTGTTGTGTGCACAGGTTTCCTGACCTGTGTGCATGTGCACAGCTTAGAGGGCACAGTGCCCCCCCCCCAATTGCTTTGCCCCCAGCTTAACACCAAGCCTGGCCCAGTGGGCCGGGGCAGGGGACAACAGGAAAGGGGAGGGGGTCACTAGCACAAAACAATGTGCATTTGCAGACTCCCAGGGCTGGGACACAACTGTGAACATGAGGCTGGCTCATAAATGCAAGCCTCTGGAAAGCGCTTCCTGCTACCATTACTGGATTTGTTTTGATACCAGTCCCCTCCGTTGTTGAGATGATGGGGACAGCTATTGGGCAAGCAAGAAACCAGCTTTCTAGTTCCACTGGCCGCTGTCTTCTGCAACATGTGCCAAACATTTCACGTCTCCACCGTTCCTCCCCCCCCCCGCCATGTGAGACCAGGTGCCCTTGGTGGAAGGCTTGTTGGAGCTGCGTTGTGCTCTACCAGCAATGAGGATTTCCCAAGGCTGTGACATACAGTAGGCTGAGCCTGACACAGCCACCCTCGCGTTGTCACCAGCACTGATGCCCTGCCTGCAGACTCAGGTGCTACTTGTGGCAGCTAAGGGGTGGGGGGGCACAGACAGCCCACGCTGTGCCAGGTCACACTGCTCCTTGTAGGGCCCTTGTTGGTCTGACCTAGTGCAGGCATGGCCCATTGGGTGAGTCGCCACCCCAGGAAAACAACAGCTGCGCTGTTTGGGTTCCTGAAGCCCTGTGCTCCATGGTTGGACAGCAGCCTGGCAGGAGAAAATCCCTCACCTCACTGAGGAGCCCCTCACCCAGCCAACGTGAGCCAGCCCTTGGCCCCAGCCTGGGGCCTGCACACAGGACCTCCACATTGGAGGCTGAGGAAGGGGGTGCAGATCCCTCTGTGACCAGACACCAAGCAGAAAGTGACTCCCATGGTCCAGGAGGTGAGCCTAAGACATTCTCCTGAATGTGCTGGGGTGTCACTCCAGTGCTCCTTCTGGCAGGATTTAAAGGGAGTTGGGGCTGCAAAGAAATCAGGAAGGAAAGAAACGGGGAGCGAGCAAAGGCAAGGTACAGCGCCTCATAACCATCTCCCACACAGCAGTGAGTGATGGGACACCTAGTCTAGTGCACAGGGCCTGCTGTTTGCACCAGGATGCAAAACACCTGCTCCATACAGGCATGCTGGCCCAATGCCCAGTACCGCTTGTTGCTATTTGATTTAGAGCCTGCCTGGTGGTTTAGTTGCCCTGGGCCAATCTCCAGTTTCTCTCTCTCTTATCTCCCTCTTAGTAAAGATGGCACATCTCCTCTCTTTGGGTTGTACACGTACCTGCACAGCATCCAGGGAAACCAACAGCGTTCTGGCCATGGCTCTGTCTAGATCCTTCACTGACCCCAATCAGTGTTCCCCCCCCACCTTCAGCCAGGCTGTGGCACGAGCTTCTTAGGCCCCCACAGCCCTTGTTGATGTGACATTAAATGAAAATAAATACCAAGGTGAGGCTCTTGTTAGCTGGATATATTTCTTTTTTTTTCACAGAACACTGTTTGCAGTAGAGGAAACTGGCATTGCAGTCTGTTGGTACAATGGTATGTTCATGTAAACCAGTACATGGTCATCCTTTAGCGTAGAAAACTCTAACGGCATGTGCTCTATCACAACTCAGGAGTTCTTCAATCTTTTCTCTCTCTGTTTTTCTTTTTATCCATTTGCTTTTAAGAACATTTTCAAGGTTTCTCCAAAGGAAAGGCCATCGGCTCTCAGCTAGCAGAAAGATGGTAGAGTCATCGTTGCACATGCGGGATGGCATCTCCCGCTGAGCAGCTGACTTGGTCTAGATTTTTTTTTTCCAACTCACTTTTATTAAAAAAATAAAAAAATGCTCCAACTATCAGTTTTACAAGGCATACAAAATCTCTAAAAGGGAAACACAAGGGCAAGGTGCTGAGGTACGAAAACACCTGAGGTAGTTTTTTTTTTCTTTAAAAAGAAAAAAATTGCAATTTCCATGCCCTGGGCCAACATCATCTTGCAAATGACTTTTGTCTCCCCCACCCCACCCCCATTTAAAAAATAAGAAAGAAAGACACCCCTTCACCCAGTCCTGGTGCCATGTCCTTCCCCAACAAGGGCAGATGTGCATGTGGCCAGGCTCGCTGTTGGGGCATGTAGGCTTCTTGTTTTTTTTTTCTTTCTTTCTTTTTTGCAAAATGCTAAGACAGGTACCATGGTGGTTGGGTTTGTTGATAAGCAAAGTGGAAGCTGTGGCTGGGTGTTTCTTGTTATTGTTTTCTGTGGTGTGTTACGTAGAGCACGGCGGATGATCTGGTGGTGGTGAACAGAGAGAGAGAGAGAGAGAGAGAGAGAGGGAGAGAGAGGGAGAGAATAGGACAGGATGCAAAAACCAGTGTGGAATCTGTGAAGCAAAGAGAAATGGGCATGTGAGCTTGACAGAAAGAGAGAGAGACAGAGAGAGATTCCTCTTCTAAGACACGGTATCCCTTGTGTTGGCACATATAGACAATCCAAACGGCACACTGCTCTTCCCAAAGCCTTTAAGGAAATCGCCCCTTTTTACCCTCTTAATTTTGCTGCTGGCAACATCTTCAGTCTACTTTATGCTAGATAGCCAAATGAACTAATTTCTTTCCCTAGATGTCTAGAAAAGGCTCCTTTTTCTTAAAAACCAAACAACCCACCCTCCCTCCAATGAGTAAAAAATAAAAACCAAACCCTGTCTTTAAAAAAGAAAAGAAAACTCGGTGTTAGTTTTGTTACAGATATATTAGTTCTAAAATAGATTAATGCTGTGAGTGGTACCTCCGGCACTCAGACCATGCACTGTAAAATCCTCTCCTCTAACATGTGCACACGTGCACAAAGAATGGATCTAAAGAGGGTTCTCCTCCCCACCTCCGCCTATGTTAGTCCAACTAAAGGGATAGCGTCACGCTAGTGAACAGAGGAACATGGAGGCTGTGGACTGGAAGAGTCTGCAGAGCCCCTGCAGTGTGGCATTGTCAGTGTGAACAGGTTGGAGCCCTCCCCCTCCCCACTGTGTCCTCTGTGCAGCCCAGCCATGGGCAGGCATTTATGCCTCAGGATGGTCTTTGGTTGGCTCCCCGATCTGGCGCTCTGTCAGGCGTTGGAAGGGCTACATTCATCAGTTGCTGCTGGCTGGTGTCGGAGCCTCACTTGCTGCGTTGTACGGAAGGGGCTCCCTGAGCGTGTTTCTGCTCTTGCTGTTTCACCTGCTGTACGATTTCCCTGATCTTGCGCTGTGCAGTCTGCAGGCAAAGTGAGAGAAAGAAACGACTGCAGGGCCCAGCCAGGTGGGGCAGAAGTCAGTGGCCCAGTGCAGCAGCCACTCAACGGCTTGGTCCAGCTGCACAGAGCAAAGCCTTGTGGATTGAGAAGGGCAGTCAGTGCTGCCCTGTGCCAGCGCTGCCCACCTCACGCTGTCCCCTGCGTCCTGCTGGACGTCACGGCTCTTGCCTGAGGACTGCCCTGGCACTGCAGCACCCATGTAGCCACAGCAGGACTCGACTGGACAGTGCATGTCAGCTACCTCCTGGTTGCTGGGTTCTGACTCCCCCGGGTTGGTTGGGTGCAGTGGGACTTTCTATTAACCCTCCAGGGAAGCCATCATGGCTGCCTTTCACCTAGAGTGGTAACCACAGGCGGGAAGCTGCCCATGGTGATCCCACTACAGCCCCCCCCCCCCCCCCCCTTGTTGTAGCAGCACGAAGAGGCCACAAAGCGCGGGTGTTGGCGTAGTGGAAAATCAGGTTCCATGTGTTAGAGAAACCTGGTCTCACCCCATCGCTTGTAACCAACAAAATCATAAACTAAATCATTCCACCCTACTCAGCTTGGATGTGCTCACGGGACAGGCCCTTGTTAACCGTGAGACCAGAATGTTCTAGAAGGAGCAGGGAAATAACCAGCTGCAGCCCTGAGCTTTCCAGGTGCACAAATGTGGGCTGATGTGTGGAGAACAGGAAACATGCAACAGTTCCTGTGTGTAACTAATGCCGACCAGCTGCCTCCAGTCAGTGGTTGGACCTGTAAGACGCCAGCTGTCACCTGGGGATGGTGCGAGGAGTAGAAAGGACGGTCCTGCTGGCAGTTGGGAGGAAAAACTGTTTCTGAGGCAATGTAATAACAAGCAACACCCTAAGAGCTACAGCTAACAGCTTAAAAATAAACTTTTGGGAGCTGTACAGAACTCAAGTGACAAACTCCCTGCATAAGAGCTGTGAGGTCTCTTTCTTATCTTGGACTTTTCCTTCCTCTTATGTTCTCTTCCCTTCTCAGGCTCTTTTTGGGAGGGAAGAAAGGAAATTAAATGGAAAATCCTTCACACGCGGTGTGACCGAGGCAAATGGAAGTGAACTAATGTCAGGCACCAGCAAGAGTCAGGTTATCACGATGCTAACCTCTTCCCTTTGCTCACGGGTTAGGCTGTGAAATGCGCGTTCCCTGAGATCCACGGTGGGACTGGTCCAGTTTGCACTGACATCAGGGCCCACATGCCTGCTGACCCCAGGGAGAACACAATGCCAGCTGCTGTGTGTAAGGTAGGAAAGGAAGGAGTATTGGAATTGTAACAATAATTTGCAAATGAATGGCATTTGGCTCACAGTCACAGAGCTGGTCAAATGCACAGAAATCAACTGCCAAAGGGGCAGCCCTATTAGTGTAGTTCAGTAAAACAAACAAGGAGTCCTAGTGGCACGTAAAGACTAACAAATTTATTTATTGCATGAGCTTTCATGGGAGAAAATCCCACTTTGTCAGATGCTTTGAAGATGGTGGAACAGAGAAAATGGGAGGAAATAAATGCAGGTAAGTGTAAGTCACGGGAACAGGTCACACTAACAGCAAATCAAAGCAGTTGTAAAGATTCAAACACTGTGGAACAGTGTATAGAGGAAGATGAGGTCAAATCACCTGTTGTAGTAAGAGAAAAATCCAAAGTCTCTATTCAGCCCTGGAGCAATGCAACCAAATTTGCAAATAAATTCAATTTGAGCAGCTTCTCTCTGAAGCCTTCATTTGGTGTTACAGTGTGACCTGCTCCCATGACATACTTCACTGCATTTATTTCCTTCCATTCTGTAAGTTCCCCCATCTTCAAAGCATCTAATGAAGTGGGATTTTCTCCCACGAAAACTCATGAAATAGATTTGTCAGTCTCTGTGTGCCACAAGACTCTGTTTGCTGTATGGAAATCAGGGGATTCTGAAGTGTGGCACACACGTATTCAACACCTCAGAATACACGTACTGAAATGGTTTTGTGTTTATGGATATACAGGCATCACCCCCTTCTGTCACAAACAAGAAGGCAAGTTCTGTATAGATAAAGATTTTGCCCCTGCTGTGAAGCAGAGGACAGATCTCCCTTCTGCTGCATAAGACTTTGGAAACTGAAAAATACTGAACCTTCTCATCCTGTACCTGACTGGCAAAGAAATGCCCAATGATTTTGACGACGACTTCCTCGTTCTCATCAGGTGTTTGGTCACGTGGCACAATGACTTCTGCACTGGTTAAGTTCTGCAGTTCGTTCACCTGCAGCAAAAAAAGTGTGAACAACAATCTGCACGTGTGGCGTCTAGATGTGTTAACCACTCCATCTATCACCCCTAACCCCTGAGCCAGGCCTGGACCTTTCACTGTGCCAGAGGCCACAGCATTCAAAGCAGGTGGCAGCAAAACAGTCAGCAGGGAAATTCTGCTCGTCCTAGTCTCTGCTCCTGTATGCAGGGTGTGAAAAGTCCTTTGAGGGCTTAGTCAATGGAGCCAGTGGATCCTGGAGAGCACATAATGGGTAGGGAATGTGGCATGTGGATGCACTGGGAGTTGTCTCTCTGCAACCCTCCTTAGCACCCCCAGCACAGGCTGTTTACGGTGGCTTGGTTCCCTGGTGACCGGACTCCGGAGCATCAGCACTGGGCAGTGAGTCCAACCAGCCACTTGGAGTGTTTGCTGCCTTCTTCCCCCCTGCTACTGGGCCATGCCCTGCTTCTCAGACCTGCAACAGCATCAACTCAGCTCTGCTCACCCCAGGACGACGGACACTGCAGAGGGCTCCCCAGATCTGCCAGAGCCTGGAAAGTCCAGTACCCTTGCCCTAAGGAATGACATCCAATACATTTTCAGGCCTAGGGTGGGAGATAACTTCTGCCAGTACTGTGTGGGCTGAAGCAGACCACAGGCAGGGATGGTGTCTACATTCCTCTGCCAATCTGAATGTCCTTGTGCTGGGACAAGATCCTCCATCAGCCAGGAAGGGGTTAACAAGCTCCTCTGGGCACAACCAGCTCCAAACTAGCACAGCCCACCTGCCAAAGGGCAGGGCCAACCCACAGATCAGCACCAGAGAGAGCTCAGATGTCCAGAGTGGTGACAGTGCCCAAGATAAGTTGATGGATCTTCTGTGCTTTGCTCCTCTTCTCTTTGCCCAGCACCCTTAGCCCAGCAAGGTTCTCTCTTTGGTCCTTGCTTAGAGCCCAAGACTACAAGGACCTTACAAGGGCCTGAGGGGACTTAGAGTGATTCAGGGACAACAGGATGGTGACATCATCCTTTCTGTGTGCACTGCAGATAAATCCCAGAAAAGGGTGGGAGTTGCCCTGGACACCCACGTCAGGTTCTGCACCAACGCTGGCAGCCAGGAGAAGGTGAGGGGAATTGCCTGCACCATGCCAGCTACTGGAACATGGGCTGGGCTGCTTTGCCAGCCACCGCGGAATCTGGGCGCAATGCTTTACAGAGAGTTACTGTGACTAGTCTAAGACCTTGCAAAGGGCATTTCCCGACTCTCCTTCTCCTGCCTCCGACCTGGGATAGGTCGCTGAACCCTTTATGCTACTGTCCCATTTGCAAGGTGCTTAGCCACCTCCACGCAGCTCTCTGGGTGCTGCAGGTGGGGACTGCTTTCCAACAGCAGAGCATTCCTGCTATTTGTTATCAGGCACGGACTTCCCCCACCACACACATAACCCCACATGGCCTTGCCTTGCCAGCAGCCCTGGGATGGATCAGTGACATGTAGCATTGGCACAGGCATGGCCAGCAAAGCACCCAGCAGCCCTGGCACCAGAGGGGTTACTGCCAATCGATCAGTCCTGAGCACAGACGACTCTCCCTCCAGGCTGCAGGTGCAGTTCATTGGGGAAGCCCCAAAAGCACAGGCCTGCTAGGCTAGGACTGCCACAGGGTCCGAGTGATTTGAGTTACTGAAGGCCCTCATGTGACCATTGCTGCTCTGCTGGGTGGGGAAGGAGGGTCTTGTCCCAGGCGGTTTTCTGGCCATGCTGGGCACCTACACAAGAGCTGCAGAACCCTCAGAAAACAAAGCCAAAGAAATTTCAGCCCTGAGGCAGCCATGCTCTGCTGAGTGGGGCTGCGGGGCCACTCGCTGACGTACCGTTTTGCCACCTTTGCCTATCACGCGTCCGGCTGCAGAGGAAGGCACCTTGATGTGGGCTTCAAGCTTCACCTCTTCTTTGGGGTTAAAGAAGTTTTCTTCCTTCAGTTTCCCAAATATCCGGCCCTGGGCCTGGGGAGAAAGTAGTAGTGAATTCCCAGGTGGAAGGCCACGAGGTCCCAGATGTGAGGCAGGGGATGGAGAACTGGGCTGGGCCATGGTTCTTTTCATGATAATGAATAAACCCACTTGTCTGCACTGGGCATGGGGAAGCCTGCAAGCTGAGCCAATGGATCGGGATGCTAGAGACAAGGTTAGTTCTTGAGTCCATCAGGTGCCCTTGGTGACCACGGGGCGGGAGGCTGGCTGGCTCATGGCACTGCAGCCCCCAAGGGCCACAGACCCTGAAGAGTTGTGCCCCAGCAGAGTCTGCATTGGTCCTGCCCCAATGGAGCAAACAGGCACTGGCCTGCCCTGCCCTTGGGGGGTGAACCAGCCAGCTCAGGGGCGGGGTGGGAGCAGAGTCTGGCCTCTGGCACCAGGTCCCAATGCTGGCAGGACAGGAGCGCTCTCAGTGCTCTTTCCCTGCCCGCGCTGAGTGAGGCAGGGGTGCTAGATTATAGCAGGAGTTTTAAGGACTGGAGTACAAGGTCCCCCTTTCAGCCGGGGTCCTTTAGCCCCTGTGATAATCTGGTCCTGTTGCAGTGTCACTCAGCCACGTTGGAGCTGTGTGGCAAAGCTTAAGACTCCAGGCTGAACTTGAGCCAAGCTCTCTCTGCAGGGCAGAGTCTGGCTACCTGCTGGGCTGCAGCACCCTCTCCTGGGAGGAAAAGGGTCCTGCAGCCCCACCCCTCTGCTCTCCTTTTTGGGGCTTGGCTGCAGGCCAGAAGCACAGCCAGGTGGTTCACTTAATGCCTGGAGCTCAGAGCAGGCTGGCTTGTTACCAAAAGCCAGGCAAGGCTCTGTACCCATGGCTCCCGACTAGCCTTCCCCACTCCTCTGAGGTCCATGCATCCCCACTGAAGCACACAGCAGCAAAGCCCTCCACTGTTGGGGGGGGGGGGGTCAACGCCAATGCAACTGACAGAAAAGTCCCTTCATGCAGGATCTGGACCATCTGAACATCCTCTTCCCCAACCCCGCTAACTGGGAGAGCTCAGACTTACTGTTTATGGTGTGTTTCTCTGCCTTCTCCTGGGCAAGGCGCTGGGGTATTCTGAATGTGTCCAGTGTGACAGATCCCCTGTTTTGCTCTACACTGCCTGCCCCGCACTTACCTTAAACTGGGCTTCTGGAGGCCCCGTGATGATGACCATCCTCTCGCTGGCATCTGGACCCTCTGCTGGTGCGATCTACAAGCCACAGAAAGCAAGTGATTAATGGCATGTGACCCCGGCACAACCTCCCCCAGCTCTGCCTCCGAGCTCACCCACCCGCTGGAGTGCTTTGGCTCAAACTGTCCTGGGGAGTTCACAGATCTCAGGCAGCATGCGACATTTTGCGTGCTTTGAGGATGCAGAGTAGAATTTGCTGTTTATAAAGAGATGCCTGATTTAGCACTAGAGTAGTTCAGAACTGGAGTTGGCTGGGAAAACGCAAGTTTCCCCCACGAAAAAGTACAAACGAATCCTCTCTCCTTGCCTTTGACATCTCCCTTTGAATTGCTGGGTTCTCAGCTAAAAGGGTCATTGTTTGCAGGCATTTGTCATGCTGAAAAGCCCAGTCTGCCAGCTCTACAGACTGTGGAGATCTGAGAGTTCAGATGCTGTGCAGGACTCACCAGATTGCCACCTGCATTTTGCTAGAGAACCCAACACCACAGGCTCTGGACTTGCAACTGACTGTTCTGGATGGGGCCTCTCGCTGCACCGAGTCCCACACAAACAGGGCTGTGTGTGGACAGCGTCTGTGGTGAGAGGAGGGCCAACATAGCTCCAGAACTGACAGGCCTGAGTCCAGCACCCTTGCCTCCACATGGGAAGAGTTAAACACTGACTCACACCTGGTGGCCAGCGCTCCTGTCTGCAGTGCTTCCCACCCTGACTCAGGGATGACACCACAGCTGACCCGCTCTGTGGTGGCCTGGAATCCAGCCCCCGAGGGGTTGTGTCTGTCTGCAGCACTTACTCACAGCTGATGAATAGCAGCCGCTTCCTGTGGTGCCTCTGAACTCTGTCACATTCCCACAAGGGGGTGGCGTGTGTGTGTGTGTGTGTGTGTGTGTGTGTGTGTGTGTGTGTGTG
>ML682006.1:31704606-31776408 GCA_007922195.1 Podocnemis expansa
GTGTGTGTGTGTGTGTGTGTGTGTGTGTGTGTGTGTGTGTGTGTGGAGGGGGGCATGTTTGGAGTACTCTCACACCAAAAGCCATGCCCTTCATTGAAGACACGGCTCAGTCTGCCTCTCATAACTGGCTCCCCTGGGACTCTTGGGAGGTGGGCTGAGTCATACAGCTGCAGTGGAATGGGAGCCACTAGCGCATCCATGTTCAGCATTTGCTCGGGAGGGGGTCTAGACAAGGCTATGAAGCACCTACATCACTTTACCATTGTCTAACAGTCAGCACCTGAGTGGGACCAGCCCTTCTGCAAAGCCCTGCTCTGTTATTCCAGCTCCCCTCTGTTCCCATCCCTGATGTACGGAGTGGATCTAGATTAAACCCCAGAGCTGCTCTAGCCACGTGGCTTCCAGCCCAGCTCTCCACATTGCCTGTGGCTGGTGTCCCCTGGTAAGGGTCCCTCCTGGGAGCTCTGACTCCAGTGTGTCCCACAAATCTTTGGGCCAAGATGCTCTAGAATTAATTCTGAGACTGGTGTCAGATGCAGTTGGGGGGGCAGTCGTGGGAAGGCACTGGAGGACACAACACTTGAGTGAGTTAGTCTGTGTCCTCAATGCAAAGTGGGAAGGTTCCAGCCAAAGCTAGAGGGGAGATGGGGCTCTGCCTGCCCTACCCCCCAGCTGGGTCAGCTACTCAAGGCTCTGGACCCAGGTTATTCTGTGGGGCGGGGAGGTTTGGGACAAAGCTGAATCACAGCCTAGATTACCTGTGCAGTGAAGACAGACCCTCAGGTAGCAAATCAGTGCCCAATACTTGCTAGATTGCTGCCTGTATGTTCCAGGCCACCCATACAGCAATGCAGAGCAGGAACAGAACACCGAGCCGAAAGCAGGGCTGGCTCCCCAGTGGTCCAACCCAATGCAGGCATAACTGGAAGTGCATAGGAAGCAGCCAAGAAAACCTGAGATGACCTCCAAAGGTAGGGACTCAGGGTGCTGGGCTGTCCCACTTTATTTGGGGCAGGGACAGGAACGTTCTGCCGGTCCTTCCCTGGCTCTCCTTGCACCAGGAAAATGTATCGGGCTGCACCCTATCTTGCTGCTGTGCCTTGTGATGGGCAAAAACAAACTCACAGTGAGCAAGTCCTTCAGCTTGAGATGGGAACATCTGGTCTCCTGTTACAGCAGTTCAACCACCACAAACTCTTTTCTCTCTCATGAGATCCTTTCCCTTTTTCTAAGAGTCTTAGGAGTACTAACCTGAGAGTCAGAGCTCTGTATAGGTCCCAGTGTGGCCAGCTTTAAATATTCCCATCCATTCAGCTTCTCTGACAATTATAGAACCAAAGTGAACCTATACAGGTCAGACTTAACTCTCAGATGTCCCCCCAGCAGTTCAAGACAGGCAAGGACTGGCGTGTTGGGGAAGGAAGCCATGCAGAAGAGGCAGGCGTGACTGGGCAACCTTTCCTTTCTGATGTGGGTCAGTATGGCTAGTGGGAAGAGCAGAATGGGGAGGCAGGAGACATTGGCTAACAATTTCAAACATGACTGCACTGGATTAGGCAGTACTTACTGATCCCATCAGCTTCAGAGGGGAGCCTGGTTCATGCCCAAAGACTCCTCACATTGAGGTGCTTAGCTTAGATTTCCCTAGGCAGCCTGGGGAAACCACTCATTCCCTGCCCTCAGGGATCAGTGGCATTACTCCATGGCTTTCCATTGAGTGATGAATCAGCCACATGGCTGCCACCCCCCCACCAGCCCAGTTGTATAGATTTCAGAGTTGTCATCTTGCTTCACTCTTCTCCTGCCCCCCAAGGCTCACAGAAGCAAAGTGGTTTTGGGACAAAAATGAAAAAAGAGACCTCGGCACCAGAGCCTCAAACAAATTGAGGGGCCTGGCTCTGGGCAGTTATGCGAGGACTCTAGTCCTGCTCTCTGAATGTGATTCCTTTCCAAGCATTGGCTGGGCAATGCAGTGGCAGACACCTGAGACAATGACAACAGGGGTGGGTCTTACCTTGATAGAAGCTCCAGCAAATCGTGCCAGCTGTTTAATGTGTTGGCCTTTCTTCCCAATGATGGCGCCCACTGCCTGCGTTGGGATGAATAAATTCACAACCTCCTGGGCCGGCAACTGAGTGGGAAGACACACAACACAGAGATCTTAGACAAACCCAGCTTGGCTGCTGCTTTCCTAGTCAAGAGGTGAGCAAGGCAAGGTGGGACTTCGCAGATCTTGTATACATGCGATTGGGGGCTGGCTGTTTGTCCACTGGGGGAGGAATGACTCTGCAAAAGCTGAGTGTATATAAAATGCCCACGAAGCCACAGTCTTTTCCTTTGATGGGGGGGGGGGGACACCTCCTGTTTCTCTGCATCTCATAGGTTATATAGGCCTAGAGATCAGAAATGTCTCCCCCTACAAAGGCATCTAGCCATCGGACTAGGTGTTTGTGTCTTCTGGTGCCACCTGAACAACTGGGCACATGATGGGGATCTGTGTGCAGCATTGCACCATGAGTGATAGGGTAGGAGAGAGAAAAGCAGTGACAGCTGTGACCCCAGGGACACAAAAGAAACTCTCACACTCACAGCTCTTCCATGTGCCCTGACCTACATTAGTCAGAAAAATGAGACTCGTGGGCTGGAACACCAGAAGGGCCCAGTGGGACCATCCAGTGGGACTGCTTGTGCCAAATGGACTGGAGACCCTCCCCCATGATTCCTGCAGGGCTGAGCTGGAGAAGATTGTCCAGAAAACATGGACAGCTAGATTGCTCATGTCCAACATGGAACTGTGGGTGCCCATCTTACCTGGCCGTGAAGGAGCTGATGAGTAAAGTGAGACCGCCCCACACTTACTGCACCATAGCTGCTATCCCACGGGGCTGGCCCAGCTCCCTGCCCTTACCAGCGGATCTCACCACAGCATGAAGACCACCCTGCCCCACTCCCTTCCTGGCCCTGGGTAGGGTTGTGTGTGTGCACGTGTGGGTTTTTCTGCATGGTTTCTCCTTCTATCTGGGGGCTGCCCCCTTTCCCCCTGCCATGCCCCTAAAAGTGGGACACTGTGCACACACGTTGGTTAAAATGGGTTTGGCTCACAAGATCCTCACAACAGTCATTTCAGGAAGCTTTGTGTAAATAACCAGCTCATCCAGCAGTCGTTCCCTACTCCAGTGCATTGCCCAGCAGGATGGCAGTGACCATCAGGCCATGAGGAGCCCCCACAGACCCACCAGGGTGAGACGCAAACATGGCTCTGTGCCTCTGCTGATATTGAAGATCCTTCTCCACCTTGCTGGGTTAACTATCTAACGAGTGAGTCTTGCCCAACAAACAATTGCAAAGGGCTTGCAGCTCCTTGCAAGTCAAAAGGTGCTTTGATCCAACATCCCCACTGCACCCAGTCTCCGAAGAGCAGCTCCCTGCACAGGCTTTCCTGCTGGCATGTGGTTAGGGGTCAGGTTAGGCTGAGGTGGAGGCTCAGCGGCCTGGTCCTCTCTGTATGCTCCCTGACCAATTCCACCGGAGATTATTACTGCAAATATGGACACAAGTCACCCATGTAACATGGCCCAAGCACAGTGACATGTGACACACCACATGAAAAAAATCTTTCCTCAAAACCCTCGAGCCTGATCTTGCAACTCGGACCCGGGCAATCACACTGGACTTAGCAGGACTTCTCAGCCATGCTGCCAGGTTGGGACCACACAAGAAGGTGGCTCAGCCAGCATTTCCAGTCATTTTCATCATCACCTACATCAGGGCTCAACAAAACCCAGAAGCCAGGTCACCATAGTGACCAGGGTTTGTAGCCTGACTCCTAGCTCTGCTGCAGAAATACACAAGAGGAGCACCCTGTGGAAACGGAACAGAAAACTGCTGCTGCCAAGCTGGGAACCAATTTTGTCAAGCCCTCATCTACAGTACCCTGCTGTGTACAGTGGCGGAGCTAGCACAAGGCAGCTGGACACATTCTGGACATTGTTTAAATCAACCCCCTTCTTACTCTTCAAACAGGGTGAACAAGCCCAGGCATCATCTGGAAGAGTAGAAAGTTACCCCGAGCCCAGGCTGCTAGTTGCTCTGCCAAGTCTGGAGAAAAGCTAATGTCCCCAGCTAAGAACAGAGTGATGGCTAAAACCTAGGCCCACTCCTGGACACGATCAAGCAGGAAAGGCTGAGGTCCTGCTACAACTGACCATGGACATGCGCATCTCTGAACACGTGACTACAGAGGCCACTCTGGCTTTCCCCTGCCCCCACCACCATATCTTACCACACACTTATTCCCAGGGCAGTTCTCACTCTCACTCTCACTCTCACTCTCACTCTCTCACACACACACACACACACACACACACAAAGCAGGTGAGCATGGGACACACGCTCTTCACAGCCTCATGGGGCTCTCCTGCTAGCTGGCTGGATTGCTGTGGGGACATGACGCCTTACTTCGCAGTCTTTTGCGGCACTGCCTCTTCTGCTCTGGCTTAGCAGACCCTTGAACATGTAGCATCCTCAAGTGCAGGTGTGCCCCAACATTCAGAGAAGATGGGCAAGACAAAGGGCTGGTGGAAAGGTAGGGTTGCCAGCACCTGTGATTTTGGTAGGGTGGCAGTGGAGGTTTTAGCTCTGGCTGTTCCTGCCTGGGTCATTAGGGACTTTAATGTGCAGATCTCTCAATTTCTTTTTCAAAAAGCAAAATTCACCTACCCAAAAAAGAAGCCACACCCACAGATTTGCTGTGGCTCTTGTGCAGCAGTGTGGCCTGCACTTTGGAGTGGTCTTAGAATGGTAGTCATGGACCATCCGCGTACACTGATGCCAGG
This sequence comes from Podocnemis expansa, assembly GCA_007922195.1. NCBI lineage: Eukaryota > Metazoa > Chordata > Testudines > Podocnemididae > Podocnemis > Podocnemis expansa. The sequence continues at coordinate 31,709,442 of ML682006.1, forward strand.
TAACTGGCCCCTCTTTGGAAGTTCTGGGTTAACCTCGACACATGTTCAGCACCAAATTGAGAGCACACCCAACAGACCTGTCATTTCTTAATCCAAACGCCCCTCAAATCCTCTAGAGCAGTGGTTCTCAACATTTTGTGGGTCATGACACACTTGGCAGCATATTGCAGCCCTACAAGACAGCCTAGCCCTCTCCCTCCAGGTCAAATCCAGCCATCTCCCTGACTCTCTGTGACACACTTACTGCTGTGTGGCGACACAGTAACGTGCCCAGACACAGTGGTTGAGAACTGCAGCTCTAGAAGAACTTCCAGTGGAGCCACTCTGGGCCTGCGAACACTCTCTTCTTGGTTTCTCCCATCTGTCTGCATTACTCATCTCCGCTGCAGTGCCTCCATTTATTAAAACCAACAACCACACACTTTTTAAAACCCACTGTTGAGCATCTCTCAACGCCTCCTTCCCTAAGTGTTTGAGACACAAGGATACAGCAGAGGGACGGTTACACCAGATTGCACTGTGATTGCCCCTGACTAGCCATAGTACCATAACATCACCCACATTGCCAGCGGCGAAAAGGGAAAGGAAAAAGAAGAGCAACAGAGAGAGCTTACATCAGGTGTAGGGGCCATTTTTGCTGTCTGACAGCCTGGACTCTCCTGATGAAGGCAAGTGGTGTTCAGGGCCTGCTCTACAGTTTTGAATCTGGTTTAACTATGTCTGTGAGGCTGTGAGTTTACACTGGTCTAGCGGAAGTGGCACTATCCATCGTATAGATGCAGTTGTGCCTGCACAGAACTGGTGCACAGAGCAGCTGCTGGTGGGTGCTGTAGGAAATCCCTGGGCAACTGTCAGTCTGCACGGGGTTTTAATGTCAGAGGTTGCATCCATCATTCATTCCAAGGCCCATTCCAGAGCTCGCAGCACCACATACAGGCTGAGTGGGGTGTTAGTTGCCAGACATCAAGCTCCCCTTTTGAGAAATGCTGCCTCTTGGTCTTTTCCCAACTCTGCTGCAACTCAAGACAGGACCCTCAGTCAAGCTTTCTTCCCAGGTTCTGCCCCTGATGGGCACAAATATTTGATATGTCCCCCCAGGTTAACAGTCTGGCCCAGATGGGCATGCCTGGTGTCTAACATGTCATCTGGGACAGCCCCCTGCTGCTCCCAGATGAGGGTTCTAGACCCCTGGACATGGTGCACGGAAAACCCATTTCAGCAATTGGACAGCAGCAGAAACTAGCCACCAGCTCCCTCATGCAGAGTCAGGATGGAGAACCAATTAGTGGCCACAGCCACATGCAAATAGCCACTCAGGGCCTAGAGCCATTCAACAGCCTTATAAATGGGCTAAAACCCCCAGTACTATGTCTGCTCCCTCTGGGCCCTGTCTGAGTCCAGGCTGGGCAGGTAGCACTAGTGGTCTACATGAAACGAGTGTCTGGGCTCCATCCATGTCTCCATGCCAAGGTGGCCACGTCTCCAAGATGGGGATGTAATGCAGGGTCTCAGCCTGCAGCCATAGGACCTAACTGGCCACCCAGAGTCGGTGGAGATTTCTGTGAAACTATGTGGACAGGCTGGCACAGCTGTGCCTGGGCAGTGTCATCTCCAGCACTAAGGGTCCACCCAGGATAAACCTAGGACATTTTCAGGGAGTCACTCCTCTCCAGCTCTTGTCTATAAAAGCAGGGGAATGCCTGCTGCCTCAACCCATGGTTTGGCCTCTTCCCAAAGGATCTCCGCATGAGGAAGACAACCCTTACTCTGCAAACTAGCCTTGATGCTAGGAGAGGGGCCTTCAGCACCCATACAGTGTTCCAGCCAAAGCCAGCCTGCTCTCTGCACTGCTGGCTTCTTACTTGTCTCACAGAGAGATGCACTAGGACTGAGTCTGGCAAAGTACCGTGCTCAAGAACAAGGTCCAGGAGCCCTGAGCCCAAACCTGTGCTCCCCCAGAGACAAAGGAATCTCCCAGTACCTAGTCCAGCCAGCACTACAGACTCCTCTGGAGAGGACCCCGTAAAAGCACCCCGTGTGTGTGGGGGTGGGGGGTGGAAACCACCAGGGTTCCCTGCCGATGCACTGGCCAGTGGAGGGAACCTGTCTGATCTCACAGGGCTTGCAGTGCCTTGCCACCACATACGCAGAGCAGTGAAAAGACCCCCCTGTACCCCTGCCATGGGTGCTTGACCTGTCCTTTAGAAGCCTTCAGTTCCTCACACTACTCTCCTCTTTGAATAGCATGGGGCGACACTAAACAGATCATGGGCTACCCCATGGGAGTGGGACAGAAAGGAACTCTTAGGAAAACCACACACCCCCCACCGCTTCCCCCTGCCAAATGTGTGTAACTCCCTCTGAGGCTCAATTTGTCACCCACTACATCATGCTCAGGACAGAGCACTATGAAGCCGCAGGGCCCTCACTGGGACCACAGTCAACAGAGCCGCAGAAGAGATGCCTGGCTGTGCCAGGCTGCATGGGAGCTGGTGCCAGGCTGTGTGGAAATGCACTCTGGAAAAGAATCGCCATTTCACCGCAGGGGTCTGCATCTGGCAGCCTCCTTTCTAGCAACCGCAGCACTGCCATGAAGGCACTGGCTTGGCATGCTCACTGCAATGGCAGCAAGTAACACCACATAGAGTCCCAGCCTGCCCCCAGAAGGAGAGAGAAACACCACAGCCAAGCAGGGTGAGCGGTGCTGGCACGGGAGGGGCGGGCACTTACGGAGTGCTGGTGCGGGAAGGCGCCAATGGGGGAAGCTCCGTACAGACCAGAGAGGTAGGCCGAGGGGCTCTACAGCAGGAAAGAAAATAACAGTCAGTGTGAGTTACCAGACAGCATGGTCCCTACACACCACACTTTGTGCTATGTCTGTGGCATGGGCCAAATGCAGATCTCCCCACAACTCTCTACACAGGGTGCCCAGCATGTTGCAATGGGCCTGTATGCCAGCTTCCCTGCACCCCTGGGAGACAGCCATGTTACTGCACATCATGCTTCCTAACCCAGGGCAGCTGAGAACCAGGCTTGAGGATGAACCAAAAATCTTGCAAGGCCCCAGCAGAAATATCTTCCACCACCATCACAGTCAAATCAAAGTTGATGTAAAGGGGCACAGCTCTGCTGAACCAGATGGAGACATGGGTTCATGTGAGCTGGGGCCCAACCATGCAACCCTGGCACTAATTCCAATGACTCTCGTTCGCCGCAATCTAGGTCTGTGTTCGGCAACTCTTCAGCCCTCAGTGGCTCCCATGGGGGTACGGGGGGTGTGCGTGCACTCCCCTGTTACTGCTAATCTCTTGATGCTGCTCTATGTCCTCTGCACTCCTTCCTGTTAGCACAGTATTTACAGTGTAATATCCTCAAGTTACCCACCCATGTCCCCTGGGGGGAAGCCAGTAATGGCTGGAGGCTCCTCTAGGCTGGAGTCAGGGAAAAGTGGAGACCGAGACAAGAAGGGAGACAAGCCAGAGGAGCGCAGGGGCTGCCATCCTGCTCCTGGCCGTGTGGCACCCAGATACAGATGGACACACCACGCCAGCACTTGCAGCACACTATATAACGGGGAAGTACTGGCTCCTGGTCCCTCTGAGCGCTGACCCAGTGTGCTCAGCTGCATGGGGAAGGCCTAGCTGATGGGATCAGGACTGTGATCAAATGTGTTAACAAGTGTCCCAGGCTGGCTCAAAAGAAGGACCATAGACTCTGGCTAATGGCTCTGGGTGGGGAGCAGATGTGCAAGAGATTGAGCATGAATCTATGGTTGCTATAGCTTGGGAGTAGTTGGCTGATGGGGATCACAAAGCTCCTACTGTGACCGCAAGGTAACCACTTGCTGTGTTCAGTCCTGGATCCCGCCCTCCACTGTGCTGTGCTCAGCATCAGCCACTGTCTTATACAGAGCCCTAGACACTCTGGACAGGTCAGACGAAGACGACAGGTGCTATGGGCATGCCACAGAGTGCATTCTGCAGAGGGCAGACAAAGGCACAGAGGTGAAGTGACTTGCCTACAGTCACCCAGCAGCTGAGGACAGAGCCACAACCAGGAATGCCACGTTCCAAGTCACTCCCCTGCCCATCAGCCTGTGCTGCAGGCTGCAGTGCCGCCCTCTGCATTCAACTGGCAACACGCACTCAGAACACCAATTCGAGAGGAGCCTGCTGCCCACCCAGAGTCTGCCTATGGGTTTTGTCCCTAGGCACACAGCAGCCAAACAAAGCCTGGGGCCACTTCTCAGTGCCTTCACCCTCCTACAGGCAGCGATTACAGCTTGAACAGCTTGAAGCACAAGATGCACACTACTTGATTTGTGCATGTATTGATTGGCCCATGATATGTGCGTGCATGTGCGCCTGTACACCCATCCCTTCAGGAGAGAGGTTTTATGGGAGGCTGGCAGCTCTGCTGAGACATTCTGAGCTGCTCCTGTTACACAATTAACTAAGTCCATTCCCGCATGCCGTCCACAGAGACGCTGCACCGCTCTGTGGAATGTGTGCTGGTCTGGTATTCCCTGATACTACTGGGGACAGTTGAAACAGGCATCTGCCGTGTTAACTTACTCCTTCTGTATTAACTCACTCCTGCAAGAAGTCTCGGCCTGGACATTGGGTTTTCAAGACACCCCAACAGCAAACATAAACTGCTTCTCTGCGTCCTGGCTCACTGAATGGGATTTAAAATCCAACAAGTGAAAAACAATCTAAATCTTGATTCCCATGAGCAGTAATTCTTTTCAACATCTCAGGTCACTGAAGTGCCTCCAAACTCCTGCAGAAGCAGGCATGTTTTATAGACAAGTGCACGTGAGAGTATTATTTGGCCTTAATCCACAATGGGATTTCCTCACAGGATTTTTTCTCTTTTTGGTTGACTGAACTTTATACTATAGATGTTTGCAAATTAAATGCTTCTATTAAAAAACCAACCTGAGTTCAGCTTGCTTGGCTGCAGGGTGGTTTGCATCTTTCAGCCCTTTCTCTAACACAGCACGCAACAGGTCTTCACTCATTCACATCTGCATCCTCCTATCTTGCAGAAGACCTCTCCTGAGTGGATCTGATGATATAGTTCTTTAGTGCTATGGTTTCACACCTGCTCCCTGTCTCTTGTGTATTTACAGATGTCTGCACAGGAACAGGGTTTTTACCCTTTGCTTCCCCCTTTGCCCACTAGTTACAGTTCAGAAATCATTAAAGAAGGAAAGGAAGCAACCATGTGTGGAAATCTTCCATGTGCACGGTTAGCCTGATGAGGTGGGGGCAGGGAACCAACACTGGGTCTGGCACACTTTTTTATTTGGCATAATATTTAAGTTTCTTCTAAAATTAAACTGCCAAATACCCAAATTAATGCATCATTCCTAAGAAATGTAGGCACTGACATGCCATGGTCATGAAAACACACATACACTATGCAGAGAAGCACATACACAGAGGCTATGTCTGCATCTCCAATTTTAATTTGGACTTGCTAGTCCGAACTAAAGAAGTCTGACGTTAGTCTGAATTAACCTCAGGCTAGTTCAAACTAACTGAGGGCTTTTTAACTCAAACTAACTGCACATTCTAGTTTGAACTAACTCTTTTTAAGTTGGAACTAAGCCTTAGTTCATATATTGGATGCGTTTAGTTCAAACTAAGTGAGTAAGTTAAGACTAGTGCCAGGTTTTACTAGTTTGGACTAAGCTTTGCCTTGTTCAAACTAAGAAATTTCTTAGTCTGAACTAGGCAAAGCCTAGTAAAGCCAGGGGCTAAATTAGTCTGGACTAACCACCCTCAGTCCAGACTAATTTGCCAATGTAGACATAGCCAGAGATACACACATATGTATACACAAAACACACTCACTACTTCAGCGGCCAGCATTTTGTATATTCTCTGCATCACAACCCAAGTGTTTCAAGTCAGAATACTGTAAAACTTCCCTCCCTCTGTGATCACTCTGCCATGGTGGTTTGCAGACAACACAATAAAAATGAATCAATTCTGAGCTCTAAATAGTTACAGCATCTGAACTAAAATGGCGCCACAGAACATAAGATGTGCCATGGTGCTGATCAGGGGGTTATCTATAGGAGTTAAATGCCAGCTGTCACTTCCTTCAGGTGCTATCCAAAGTCAGAACTTTTTACCAGCACCACTTCTATTTAACATGCTCTGGGCATCTCTGTCCAAATACAGCTTCAGAAGAATGCACCTCAGAATGTGCGGTCACTTATAATGTATGGCTTTGGCCATGCAACCAACTTCCAAAAATGGATACCAAGGTAGTTGTCCCAAATATAGACTCCCAAGCATGAAAAGTGAACTGTCCACTCTCAGGTGTGTCTGCCCAGACCCAGCCACTCTCAGCAGCAACACAGCCAGGGGCACTTACTGAAACCTGGGCCTATAAGATGGGTTTTGCCTTGTGCCTCCAGAGTGCACAGTGGCTGTGGGTACCTCCATACCCGCCTCTGCAAGGCACTGCCACACAGTGACTGTGGGAACATCAGAGTTGCTATTTAAAAATGATTCCACTCTTTTAAAAAGAGATCAGGTAATAAACACAGTTCCCAGGAACTGACATTGAAGTCATCTGACCTCTGACTAATGGACAGGCCTCATCCACCATGGAGACATTGTTCAGAGGGACGGTGTCATGCTCAGCTGCCATGTGACTCAGCACTCACACATAATTCACACTAGCTGCATCTGCTTTATGGTATTTTACTCACTTCCAAGCTCAGGACTGCCCTACGACAGTAGAGGGCCTTGCCCGCTTCTGTCTTGAGGCCCCCTCAAAAAGCCGGCTTCCCAAGAGTCACCCCTTGTGGGCTCAGACTCCATCAGAAGATTCAGATGCCTGGGATGGTAATGCTTAGCAGGAGCTAGGATGGGCACTACCAGGGAGCAATGCTCCCTCTAATTACTTGTAGATTCTGTGCGCAAAAACATTTTTTTGTGAGCACCAATATTAGCACTATTGAATTTTTTGTGCACACTTTATTTTTTTGTGTGCGCAGGTTTCATGACCTGTGTGTGCGCGAACATGCGCACAGCTTAGACGGAACAGTGCCAGGGAGCCAGTTTCAGTCTCCAACGGAACCTATCCCCCAGGGAATTCAGGATTTAACAGATGCCATAACACTTTGAATTGCACCCAAAATTGTGCAGGAGGCAACGCAGAATGAAGAGCACAGATGTCAGGTGTCCATCAGCCAATCCCAGTTGAAAGGCAGCAGCTTCACATGACACTTCCAAGTGACCTTCAGCAGGAGCCATCTCTAGCACATGTTACAACAGGAGAGCACAGAAGAGACAAAATCACAGCTAACATCCGTACCCAACAGCCACTCCAGCATAGCACTGCCCTGTGGGAGTTCCCGGGCAGGGACAGACACACCCAGACAAAGGCTGTAGAGACTCTTTACTAGAGGAAGGAAAGAGTCACAACCTTCTTCACAGAACTACCCGAATGTCAGGCCAGAAGGGACCTCAAAAGGTCACCAGATCCAGTGTCCAGTGCTGAGGCAGAACCAAGTAAACCTGGATTACCCCTGAAACATATTCATCCAACCTGGTCTTCACAACCACTAACAATGAGGGTTTCACAACCTCCTTTGGAAGCCTGTTCCAGAGCTTAACTCATCTTACAGGTAGAAAATTGTTCCGAATATCTAACCTAAATCTCTCTTGCTGCACATTGAACTTCTTGCCATACCTTCAGTGGACATGGAGAACAGCTGAGAAGTCCTCTTTGCAACTGCCCCAAAGGGCTGGAAAACTTACCAGGTCCTCCCTCAGTTCTCTCTTCACAAGACTAAACATGCTTAGGTTTTTTTTAGCCTTTCCTCATAGGCCAGGTTTTCTAAACCTTTATAATTCGTACTGCTCTCCTCTTCTCCAATCTGTCCACATGTTCCCAAAGTCTGGCACCCAGAACTAGACACAATACTGCAGCTGGGGCCCCAGCAATGCCAAGTGGGATGGGCCAATCACCTCCCATGTCTCACATACGGAATGCCTCTTAATCTGTCCCAGAATGATACGAGATCCCTTTGCAGTTGTATCACACGGTTGACTATAACCCTGGATCCTCTTCAGCAGCACTACCATCTAGCCAGTTACTTTCCATTTTGTAGTTATATGTTTCATTTTTCCCTCCTAAATAAAGTACTCGGGACTTAATATTGAATTTCCCCTTTCTGAAATCAGACCAATTCATCATGGTTGCTTTGAATTCTAATCCTGTCCTCCAAGTGCCAGCAGCTTCTCCCAGTTTGGTCTCAGCCCATTATCTGAGTCATTAATGAAAATATTGAATAGTACTGGATCCAGGACTGACCCTTGCAGGTCCCACTTGATATGGCCTCCCGGTTTGACAGTGAACCATTGATAAATATTCTTTGAGTTGGTTTTTCACGTAGTTTTATGCCCCCATTTTATAGTCATTTTATCTAGGCCACGTTTTCCTAGTTCACTTATAAGAATGTCATATGGGACTTTGTGAAAAGCCTGACTAAAGTCAAGATATCTCATCGTTACTGTTTCCCCATGCACTCAGCCAGTAACTGTGCTTGTCTGCACAGCTGGACCACATCTGCCTGGGATAAGCTTTCACCCAGGAACCTTGCTCACTCAGGGACTAGGAAAACAAGGAGGTGCCAGAATCTGGGATTACACTGAGCTGAGACTCATCAACTGGTAAAGTTCACAATCTAGAGTGGGATGCATAGAGATGAAGGAAGCCAGAGGGTGCTCAAGCTGGCTCACCACTATCTCCTTTATTTGATCCATAGCCCAAATCCTGGACTGGTTACTGTCTTTTTAACTTCCACTGACTTCTGCCTACCCAGGCCGCAGGAATTGGCCCTGCATGCTGTTAACAAGCCAAGAGGGCTAACTGCAGGAAGCTGTGCACAGCCAGGATTGTACATCAATATCACGCTGCCCACAGACCTGCCCCAGCCCATTCCAAGGCTATTGGGGAGGGGAGCATGCTTTGCACCCACAAAGAGGAGAAACACTGGGTGTGGCTGGATGCTTCTGCTGGCACAGGACTGGTCATGCTACTTCCAACATGGCCAAAGATTTAAAGACACAGACCAGCTCTTGGAGGAAGAAATGATTCCAAAAATACTGACCTCACCATGACTGGGGGGGGATTATACATTAGTATATACAGCACTGCAGGTGTATGCCTGATTTCCTGGCCCTGATGTGGGAAGAAACATAATGTGAGGGCTCATCCTGCTGGGGAGCTCCAACTCTCACAGCCTGAGGAAAGCTGCAGACACCTGGCAAGCCTGTATTCTAGCAAGAAGCAGGGTCTCCCTGGTGATAGGGCCTTAGGTGGAAGAATTGGGGTAGAAACAAATCCTCCCCAAACCATTAAGGAAATAAAGCACTGCTCTTATCCAATAGGATATATGGGGCATTTTCTGGCCTCACAAGAGGGCTAGCATGAGAGCATCCCCCTGTGACCCCATGCCCTGCACGCATGCACACAGCCCTGGCCTGCCAGACACTCACCGCAAAGGGGTTGTAGGAGGCAGCCGCAGCAGCTCCGCGGGGCCCAGCTGCAGAGGGCAGCATGGACAACCCCGTTGAGAAGATTCCCAGCGCGCTGAGGTTCAGCCCAGGGATCAGGTTGGCTTGTTGCTAGAAATGCAAACACATGGAGACATGGGAAACCAGGGACAGAGACAGAGTGGGGAGTAAAAGCCACACGCGACCAAGTGCCCAGTGGTGCTTAGATGTCTGCTCAGATGGCTGGATCCCACATGGCACGTTCCTGTGTTGGGGAGCAGAGCCTGAGAACACCCACTGGGTTCACTCTGTCTCCTGCCCTGACACACTTACTTCTCTAAATAGAGGGAGGGCACAGCAGCAGGGAGACACACTTACATTGACAGCCACAATGTCATTCTCATAGGCCTCTCGCAACTTCTTCATGATCTCAACTTCAGCACTGGAACAGGCCTCAATGCTGCCCTTCACCGTGATGGTCCGTTCAGGGTTATAAATTGTTAAATCCTGTAAACTGATGGGTTACAGAGAAAGAGAGCGAAGGTGAAACTACTGCTGTCATGGCAGCAGAAAAGCAAGCTACCTTTGCTGTCCCATTTCTGTGGAGCAGTCAGGAAAAGCCCAGGGCTACAGACCACCCTCCACCTCCCACCAAATTTTGCTGGCCGTTGTGGAGGGAAGCACACCCAGGAACACACGCCTGGAAGTCCTCTTTCCACTCCAGACTTGCCCAACACAGCTGGCTCTCATGTCACCCACCTGTGGGTCACAGACAACATCTCTGACAATGTAACCACACCTTCTCCTGTGCTGGGCTGGACAGAGCACCCCTTCCTAGGTCTGTGCACCTTTGGAGGAGTCCTATGTTGGCTCTGCACATTCACCCGCATCCAGTTTATTCAGTAACACACACGCTGACCCAGCAATTCCCCTCACGCTCACCATTCACAGCCAGAGAGCAAAGAGCCCAGCTCTGGAACACACAGTAGCTCACTGGGCTGAAGAGGGGTTTGTTCTCCTCCACCAGGATATCACAACTTACGGAGAGATGGTGATCTTGGTCCCTGTGTCTTGTTCAATTTTCTTCAGGTTTCGGCCCTCTTTGCCAATCAGTCTCCCAACCAGACTGTTGTGTGCTAAGATCTTCAAGGGAACCTCTTCAGCTCTGGAAGAAACAGAAGGGGTTTGGTGGTTTTTGTAAGTTCTTTTCCCTGTTCTACCAGCAGAGTGCTCCACATTATGGAGTTCTCCTGGCCAGTAACACACAAACCTCCACCAGGGTCAAAGAAGAAAAGGGAAAGAAAAGGAAATCACATGACTTTTTTGCTGCAAAAGCCATACCTTTTTAGAGTCCTTTCATGTAAATGATTAGCAATAAGTCTATTCCGCACTTACAGAAAATTCAAACAAATAGTCCATCTTTCAGCTTAACATTTGGTGCACACAGAGAATCAAAATAACCCTGATCTAGAAGGACTGTCTGCAACCTGGGCTGGTCAAAAATGAATCAGTATTTTCCAGGGAAAAACCAACCCCCACCCCTTCCATTTCATTCAGTTCAAACTTCTTTAAGGGATTTTGTAACTTTTTTTGATGAAACAAGTTGAATTGCTAATAATCATTTCAAATTCCCATTTCTCATAGAAAAACAAAATTGACCTGAATCTCCAGAGCACAGAGAATGGCCTCCCATTCCAGCAGAGAGAAGGGGAGGGAAAAACAAAGCAGCAAAAAACATGGGTCCTAAAGGAATTACCAAGAGCCCATGTCTTTACACCTGGGATGGCTTCCTTTACTGTTAAATCAGGCACATTCTAGTAACCAAAACTGTAAATCAGTTAAGTTGCATGGAGTAAGCCTTCTTAATACACAGACACATTCAACCAAACTGCTGTTCTTTCACATGGACAACTGTCTATTATATTTTGTCAGCTTGACCTCTGGGGATTCTTTTTCCCATTGTGGGTCTTTACTCTCCATTTAGGGAGGCTGGCTGCAGGAGACCTCCCCTGAGGTTGGCCAAGCGGGACACTTACGACTTAGTCTCATCGGCTTCTTTCTGCATGATATCAAGGATCATGCGGCATGCTTCTGAGCACCCCTCTGGGGTGGCATGGATTGTGATGGGCTTCTCTGCAGCACCAGCATTCTCCTTCCGATGGATGTCCACCCTGCACCGAGAGAATCAGCACAGAGAAGCCACTGAGATCAGGCTGATGGCACAACAAGGTGCTTAAACAAAGCATTCACAAAGGTGCATCTGTTTGCATTACATTGCATACAGGTTACTGTCTTCAGACAGCAGCCATGAACCAGGAGTCACGATCATGCTGTTGAAACCAGCTCTGAACCAATTCTCCTGCAGGGACCAGAATCTAACTAGTGGCTGGGTTTACTCCTGTGCAAAACTCACCAGATGCACTCTCCATTCAGGACAAGTGTATTTCTAGTCTGTTAAACTTCTGGAGTGAATTGGGGCCTGAGTTTTGAAGGGCTGACAGCCCATGTTTCAGTGAACCCAGACCAATTTATACTAAACACAAGATCTCAAACAATGCTGGCTCTAAACCAGGTTCAACTCAGATTTTGACTTGGGTTGGCTTTAAGATTTGGGCTTCATTATCTCAAATGCAAATCAAAGTGAGTGGGTGGGGAGAAATGAGTGAAGGCAGATCAGAACAGAACTCAGTCCCTATGTCATAGGGTACTTCCCTCAGTTCTGGCTGCCAGTACTGCTCTATGTTCTGCTCATCAGCTTCTTCTGGATCCACCAGAACACAGTGCTACCGGTCGGAGGGCAGGGAGAGTCATCCCAGCCACTGCACAACACAAGCGGTATGAGTGTTACACACACATTAACGTGTGTATGTATCCATCCTTCAGTTCGTCCCTACTGGAGGGGAGGAACCCTGCTCAGTGTGTGCACTGCTCTCTGTTAGGAAACGTCTTGTATGTTAGAAAGGAACAGTCACATGTAGGCCAGGTTGCACAGGAAAAGGATTAAACCAAGACAGGAATTTGACCTGTTGTTTTCAATTGGCTTGGGTTCTTTTCCAGAAAGACACATCTTAATTCAGGCTCTCTCCTTCCCACAGCTGATGGTGACTGAAGAGACCAGGGGTCTATACAGCCCAGATATCTCCAACAGCAGCCAGTATCAGATGCTTTTGAAGACCAAATAGCCCCCAATGTACCTGGGGACCCCTGTTTTCCTTTCCTTGGTGGGAGATCAGCTGATGCCAGCAGGCTAGAGGGTGGCTTCAGTCTGCGGCCTGTGGTTTGGAGCTAGGGAGGTAGATCAGGGAGGGCTATTCTGCCGGGGGAGCCCCTGGAAGCAAGTGGGCTGCTAGACAGTGTGTAGTGTGCATTCCCACTGCTACCTCCCCCACCCCTGATCCTCATGCCACACTCTCTGGCCCCACTGCTGCTGAGAACACCAGCCTGGCACTGCTCGTGGACGCAGAAGAGCTGTGACTATGGCCTGCGCAGGAGATGACATGGGGAAAGCACCAGGCACCCTCTCCCCTCCCACACTGGGCCAATCTCAATTTGTGCCAGCCCTGGGAGGCATTCAGTGACTCTCCATAACCCAGGATGCTCATCTCCCTCAGAACAGGCTTGCCTTCTTTTCTGGAGCTTGAGAAGATCAATCACTTAATGATAACCTGTGGGATTGGCTGCTGCAGGTTAACCAGACACATGTATGTCACATGAATGCTGAGCAGTGTGGTGGATCTGGTAGCAGCCTCTTCTCTTATGACTGCTAGGCTGAAGCTACAAGGTTTGCAGTCCTCAGTAAGTTTCAGCATGAGCTGAATATGGGTTGGGCTCAGGACATTTTTTTGTCCAAGTAGGTGTATTATCAGGATTTGAATATTTTCCTCTGAAGCCGCTGTCAGAAGCTGGATACCTAGAGGAACTAAATGGCCTGTGGATCAGTTCAGGGATGACAATTCCTGTGTCCTGATATGTCTTCATGCACAGGATCAGGCAGCAGATGAGGATGAACTTTGGTTTAAGCACAAATATATTGGGGAAATAACAAACAAGATAGGAAAAACTGTGAAGAAAATCAGAACATTACATACATGGTCAAAGTCAGGGACAGACGTGAAAAACATCACCCCCAGGAGGGTCATCCTTTAAGCAACAACAGTTTAGATGAGGAGGGGAGGGGTTTAAAGCCTGAAGCATAACCTGGGAGCTGCGCTCTGTTAGAAACACACACAATTCAAGAGAACGCACACCTGACACAGAACACTTCTCTAAACCCTCTCCACCTCCTGTCAGGGATTTTCTATGGTGTCCTAAAAGCACTCAGTATTCATGGGTCACCCTCCTGCCAGAACCATTTTACTCCACGTGTTAATTCCTTGATAGAGCCCTGCCTGTTGACACCCCTGTGCTGAGACTTGGCCTAGCTACACTTGTAGGCTCGTCTCCTGCTCTGTGATGTGTGCCAGCATCACACAACAGTGGTGGGGCCTTCATCAATGTAAAGCCATTTTTTGAACATGATCAGCATGAGATTTAGTTCTGGCTGGCTGTGGTGCTCGGGTGTTAGACACCTTCAGGGACAACCACATGCTCTTTTCAGAAGTATGAGGAATAGTTATTGATCTCTGAGAAGAGACACCCCTTCTCTGGACCAATGGGAATGGCAGGGAAACTGCGATCCCAAACAGCAGATGATCTAGTGAGTGGATACTAGTGGAGACGAAGCTGGTGCCTTTAGCCATTAAGCTCACACTGCATAGGGTACCAAGCCACCCTCCCCAGAGGGAGCTTGAGAAGCGATGGTGTAGCATGGAGCCTCATTCCTTCCATAGTAGCAGGGTGAACGCCCAAGACACCAGCTTTAGCCTCTTTGAGAATCGGGCCACTTATTCTCATGCCTAAAGTCAGGCACGTCTTGATACAACAGTCTTGACAGTTCTGGCCAACACACCATTATGGTGCAACAGCCAGGACCGCTGTGCTGTGCACCCCCCACTGCCTGACCACTACCAGTCCCTGACCCCTCCTAAACAAAAACGAGGTAGGATAAAGCTAAATTAAAGGCACAGGCAATTAAACATTCTTGGCACACAGGAGAGGGTGCCCTACACACCCTGGGTCATGACATGGAGTTCTGGGGAAGGAAACACAACCGTGCGCAGTACTTACTTGGACTGGGTTTGTTTAGTTAGGTTCTTTATGGTCAAGCCCTCCTTTCCTATGATCGCACCAACAAACTGCGTGGGGACCAGGATCCGCAGTGGGAAATCGAGCTGTTTGGACTGTGAGGAGCCCCCCGGGGAGGGGCCCTGCTCCCTGGAGGCACGGCCCCCCCGGCGGGATCGCTGAGGAGGCTGAGGAGAGCTCACCTCTTCATCTGGGATGTAGGAAATCTTGAAGGAATAGTTCTCAAACTGGTGTCCACTGAGCTTCTCAATGGCTCTGAAACACAGAGGAAGGAAACAGGCGGCTTGGTCCTGACCAGCGTGCAAGCACCCGACCTCCAGCACCTTTTTCAGGAGTCCTAAGGAGGGAATGAGACTGTCCCCATCCCTATCTCCCTCTCTTTGTGGGCTGGGTTAGCATCCACCCCTGTCCCGTGGACACTGACATGGCACCAACTGCAATCTCTTGCCAGGAGCCTGGGTGCCCTAGAGCAGAGGTCTTGCATCTCTCCGAGCCTGGGGCTTTGTCCCTATTCTGTCAGCACTTCAGAGACATCCACATACCTCCCGTAATCACAACCTGTCCACAGACCTCTGTAACGCACTGGGCCTTGGCAGGGCTCTGTGCCTTTCTAGCCCTGTGCCAGGGTGGCCATGGAGTTCCAGACCCTTTGTTTTCATTCCTCAGCAAAGGTGCACTCTATTTCATCCCAATTAGAGCCAGCTCCCAGCAGCTCCAGCTGCAGGAGTCCGCCACCCCATTCTTCTCTCGGCTGAAGGTACAGCTGGGACCCAGCAGCAGAGAGCACCTCACCAGGAAAGGCCTGTTGGACGGATGGGGGATGGCTCTTGGCAGGAGGAGGCAGGCCAGATGTGACTCACACAAATAGGAGTCCTGGCCTGGCTCTACCTCCCTGGGACCCCAGCTCTGCAACCCCAAATATCCCTGAAGACTGGATACTCCCCAGGAACAGCCATCTGGCTTTTTCTAAGCCATCTCCTTCCACATTGGCTAACTGTACACCACTGGCATGCACCTTCCTTGTGGAGTCACGCTGGACAGTGGAGACAGCAGCAAGTCAGAGACAAGCATTACCTGAGAGCAAATCAAGTTATGGAGGGATGGCATGATGGGACAGCCTAGTCTGGCAACTGACTGATCTTTGACAACTGGTGGTGGATATGCCAGTGACCTGAAATGGGACAGTAGCTGGGATGGGTTCTGAGTTATTGTATTCTCTCTCGGGTGTCTAGCTGGTGGGACTTGCCCAGATGCTCAGGGTTTAACCAATTGCCATGTTTCCCCAGGGAGGTTTAGCAAAAGCTCTGGGGGTTTTTCGCTTTCCTCTACCTGAGGCATGGCTCACTTGTTGGTGGATTCCCTGTACATCAAAGTCTTTAAACCATGATCTGAGGACTATAATAACTCAGTCACAGGTCAGGGGTCTAATTACAGGAGTGGGTGGTGAGGTTCTGTGGCCTGCACTGTGCAGGTCAGACTAAAGGCTCATAGTTGTCTCTTCTGACTTTAGAGTCAATGAATCTAGGTGTCCCAGCAGCTGAAACCGCTCTGAGCCACAGTATACAGGACAGGTGGGGGGTTTAATCTTCCTTTCACAGCTGAAGGCTGGCAGGGAGGGCTGACCACGCGGAGCACCTCGTTAGCTCAGCATTCCCAGCCCTGGATAGGCCGAGGGGCAGCTCCGCAGACTGGAGCAGGCAGGGCCAGAAGTGGAGAAGTAGGAAAGCTGCTAACACTCAGCTTCTAGAGAGCAGCTTACAGATGAGTGAGAAAAGTGAAGGGACATGGCAGGATTTTCTGGTGTGCTCAGCACTGACTGATCTGTGGGGCCAGACCCCTGCTGATCACAGAAGGGCCAATGCTGCGCCCAACTGAGAATCTTGTCTTCACATTGCTCTGCGTGGGCTACACTGCAACTCCAGGGAAAGCCAGAGGTGTCAGATCAGCTGGTAGAAACATGGAGGGATTCACCCAGTGCATTGACAGCAGGCAGTCAAACTGAGCTGTGTCAGATCTGTAGAACACTGGAGGACGCTGGAAGCTCATCTTTTGCAACACAAGCAGGTATGGAGCTGTGAGGAGAGATTACTGTGCAGAGAGAGCTCGCAATGGGTAGAGACCTGAATGATTTGTTCCAGAATACAGGAATGTGAGGTAGCAACAAACAGTAGAGCTGTGCCACTGGGAGATGTCCAAGCTCCCTGGGTTAGTACAGCAGAGCCCTGCCTGGGACTCAGGAATTCTTCAGCAAACAGCGCATCTCAGGGGTTGTCAGCTCTGGAGTCTCTGCTCATTAAGGGCCTGGCCCTACCCCCTTTCTCACCATGCGCAGACTACTCCTGGAGTAGTAGCTGCTGAATAAGGTCCTTATTAGGGCTGGTTGCCTGGCTAGACAATACCCTCATATGTGACCCTTCTACTTTGACACTGTTGGTACAATTTCTGTGCTGAGACACGTCTGGCCTTCCGCACAGACATAGACCATCCCGCTGGCGTGACTCTCTCTGGTCAGGTCTAGCTGGGCTGTTCAGTGCTTCTTGCTGGAGCTCTCAGACTTTCAGAACCACTAGAGCCACATTTACTTCAAATCCTTGCTGTAGATATTTATAGGCCCCTCTTGAAAGCACATCACGCTAAGCACTCCCTTACCAGGCCCTCATTTCACCTGTAATTTCTGCTCCTGCAACAACAGGATCGTTTCTGCAATCCAGGCGGTGCTTTGCAATCAGATTTCTGTGCTCTCTATTCCAATGGTCAGCTTTAGTCACAGCCAACTTACACCTGAATGAACGAATGTATTTCTGTATCAGCTCACAACCACCACTGATGGCCAGCATTTCCTTTGCAGTGTGACTGTCGCCCTGGTGTGTGCCAGCCAGTGCTGAAGAAGAATATAGCCCTGCAGAATTGGCTTGCTGATCAGCCACAATTCACATGAGCTGGGGCTTATGGAGATCTCAGGATCTGTATTAACCTCAAAATTCACTGGAACTGGTGCTTTTGGAGAAAAATCACTAAAAAATAAAACTCCTGAAAGCTTTTCTCTTACCAGTCATTACAGGGTCCTTCTGTATTTGGAACAACTGACAAACAAATTAGGTATGAATTTGCTTAAACATACTAAGATGTCCACAAATCTGTGAGTCCCCCTTGTTTTTGGTCTTCCCATTTGCACAACTCGCAGATGCTTTCCTGGCTGTACTTGAGCAACTCTTTAACAGACCAAGTTGTCTTCCATGTCTATTTGAATTCTGACCAAACTGGCAGGTGTCCCTGATCAACAGCAACTTATCTCTGGCAATCTGTGGAATATCTCATCATCTCTCAGGACTTGTCTACAACAGCACTCCTGCTGACAAAACTTCTGTCATTCAGGGGAGTAAAAACCAATCCCCCCCTCCACCACAACACACGTTTTGCCAGCATAAGCACTTGTGTGGACAGCACTCTCAATGTGAGATGCTCACCTGCCAATGCAGCTACCACCAGTGGTTTTATTATGGCAATGGGGAGTTACTTCATGAGAGCTCTAACAAAACCTCACTCTCCAGTCCACTCACACTGCCTTGGATGGTCAGCTGGAATGAAAACCAGTTAATGGGTCATAAAAGAAGAATGGGCCTTAAACCTATGTCTTCATTAATGATCTGGGCAGGGGAAGGAGGAAATTCTCAGTTTATACTAAATTTTGAGAACAGAAAATTAACACAAGGTGCTCCAACAGAGAAGTAACAGCTTACAGAGATGTGCACAGAAATTTAAATCCCAGCGCTTTTGGTAGGGTGTGCCCTTGCCAGGCCCCACAGGGGCTCACATGGGCCCTGCCAAAGCTTTGGAGTTGGAGGAGATCTGTGCCCTGTTGCTGATTATTGGGGGACCTAGGCACCTGCTTGCCTCCCCTTATGCATGCTTCTGATAACATGAACAGAACTTGGAGAAATATGATTTAAACACCCAGGAGAAAATAATTTTGAAAAAATTCCAAAAGGGAAAAATGAGGCTGAATTTCAAGGAAAGCTTGCCAGAGAGCAAAGTCATTTAAACTGACTAATAGCCCCAAAGGGATTGGCAACACCTCCTTTGTGTGGCACATCCTGAAGAGGGACTTCATGAACCACTAATGAGTCCTTCCCCTCCTCCAAGCAGCTCACCCTCAGCTTGTCAGAACATGGGGTCAGACACAGCCAAACCCCATTATTCATTATATGAAAATCAATGAGCCCCTCACCAGGGCTATGGTATGACCCAAGACGAATGCAAGGAAGGTCTGCTCACTTGTCAAACTTGGGTCCTCTACACAAAGCTTGGCAAACTCAGCCAGGAGGGAGACCCAAAATGAGAGAATGGAAGAAAGAGTGACAAGAAAGAGCCACTTACACTTTTGCTTCTTCTTTTGTTGCATATGTTACGTTGACAACAGCCGTTTCTGTGTCTGTGTTGACTAAGGGAAAAGGAACACACACCTGCATCAGCTCACAGGCGGAGATGGCCAACACCTTTTCCTGGGTGACAGTGGCTATGACTGTCACCTGTTCTGACCAGTGGTGGCTTTGATTGTGCTTCAAAGTAAGAGGCTGATGGGACAGGCTGGGGAAACCAGAGTGTGCTGATCTCCTGTGCCAGATGCCTGCACTGATGGGGCTGGGCACATCTTTGCTGGCTGGTCTATGCCTACACCCATGGGTGCTCAGTTCTGGAGTGGCGAGGTGCAGGCCTCATTTGTGAGCTGCATACTGCCATCTGATGATTAGTTGGGTCACACTGGGATGTGTCAGTATGTCTGTAGAAGGACATGAATGAATGTCCACTGCTCACTAAGATGAGAACACCAAACTCAATTCCTTTGTGAGCTTGTCAGCTTTTCTAACCATGATCTCTAGGAAACATGCCAAGGATTCAGTGTCTCCCACACACCACACTGCAAGACCCTTCTGCCTTTTGAGGGCGCTGAAGACACTCTGTGTCCAGGGGAGGACAAGTATTGATGCACATCCCATTTGGTATGGCTGAGGTAGAAGGCTCACCCGAGGAACTGCCTCTCTCCAGGGGCTCTGGGAGGCCTCTCTCTACTCCACTTTTATGTGTGCCCAGGACATTTTTTTCCTACCATGGGGGGGCCATGCAGTCCCACCCTTTGACAACAGCTACACAGGCTGGCCAAGCTACGTGCTGCATGGTGCAGCAGAGGACAACTGATGGGGATGACTAAGTTGCTTGGTTTGGGCCCTGCCCTGTGTGGGTAACCCCAAGCCTGGCCATCTGGAAGTATAGGAAGAGCAGCTCCACAGACAAGGCAAGATTTGGGTATCTACTGGCACTCCACATGAGATCTACATTTTATCTGGATTCCAGTGGCCTCTTTGCTGCAAACCCAGACTGTTCTCAAGTCAAAGGCCTGATGGCCAGTTGGCTCTGGTCTCCTTGGGAGCAAGGATCTTAGACAGCGGAGCTCTCACACTCAGCTTGGGGGACCTCAACAGAATATGTGCTGCATGAATGTGTCCCCCAAGCCTCACCCTGCCAGACACAGAGGGCTTTTCTCATCTCCTCATCAGCATGCCAGGTGGGAGTCAGCTGGTCATTGGCCTACGGCCCTGCCCACAAGGTCTGTGTCCCTCTCGGGCCTGGTCCACAATGGCCTGGCAAAAATGGGCTCAGCCCTCTGAAGGGACAGGTTGGGCTGGGACTGCCCCCAATACAAGGAGCTTTCCGAGGCAGAGGCAGAGTCTCTTAAACCAGAAGGAGAACATGGGGGGGGCTACATAACCACTTCTTACCTTGTTCCACATTCTCTACAGTCCCATACTGAGCTAAAAGCCCATCCAGCACCTGAAACAGAAAGCGTGGAGAGATGCAGGGTGAGTCAGACAGGTTCAAGACCCAGTGAGGGGGACCCCTCCTCCCCCACACCTAGCTGAGCTGAGGGGACAGGGCAGAACTCCAGCCCTACCACCCACTCTGTACAGGCGACCGGGTGCTCCCAAAATATCTCTCCAGTCCTCATCAGCTAAGATTCAAAGTGCCCAGTTACTGGGCTGGATAGGACCAAACCACTTTCTGATCCCAGCACTGGAATTGAACACTGGCCCCATCCAGATTTTCTGGATTACCCCAGAGAACATTGCTGGGCTTGAATAGAAGTGAAAAGCCACCTCCAAGGAAAACCTGACAGATGTCACCAAAACCCAACATGGCACCTCCACACTGGGTCTCCAGTTGCAGACAAGGGACCCAGACACTCCCCAACATGAGTGGCCCCTTGCTCAGAAGCTGCCACCTGGCAGGAGTGGGTGGATTATTTTCACAGGGCAGCTCCCGCCCCCTCCCCCCCAGAGCATGGCTGTCTGAATCCTGCTTCGCACCAAGTGCCCAGCTGGAGCTCAGCTCCCTGCACAGTCAAGTGTGACGACAGTGACTCATTAACACAGCAACAGATACAGCCTGCCTCCCCAGTAGCTCTCCCCTGGGCAGGTGGCAAAGGGCAGCTCTAAAGCCGAAACAAGCTGTTGACAGGATCACTGGGTCAGAGCCACCTTCAGGAGATGGGGTCTTCAGGTGGACCCGACCCATACACACCATGTGACTCAGCCTAGGAAACAGCCCTCAAGGCAGCGCAGGAGTCTGACTCTTGACGGGACTCTTTCTTTTCGTTCTTGAGTAGAAAGCTGCTCTCTGCTTCCCTCTTCAAGTCACCAAGAAGGTGCACGAGGATAAACCCTGGGACACCTTTACAGCTCCCTCCCACCCTCCAACACTCACTGTGTCCTGTCCTAAACCAAGCTCAGATTCACTTAATCCTGGGAGTGCACTGCTGGGCCCTGCAGTTGACCACAGGAAGGGCTGCAAGTTCACCTGGAGCAGATACGTTAAACTCATTTGCTGTGGTGGGCCAGATTTGACTTAAATGTACTTCAAATGAGCTGTACATACTATAAATCAAAATAATACAGCACTTTCACGGCATCTTGAAGTGCTATGTATGCGAAACTGCACTCCGCAATACCTCTCTCTCTGTTATGGAGAATGTGTGGTCTCATGGAGCACAGTCACAGGCCAAATGGAAGAGGTTCGCAGGCTGCATGGTGTTTGATGCCCTGACTGAGAGTCTCACAAGCCATTGAGCAGCTAGTCATATGTTTAAAGTGAAAGGGATTTGCTGGGTGGCACTGAGATGCAGAACACTCAGTTCCCACCATTTTGGGCTCCTTTCCCAGGTGTGAACAGAGGGTAGGAAATTGACCTGCAAGTTTATTTGGATGCAAATGACAGGCTGACTCCCTGAGAGCTGAGGAAATGGAAGCAGAAATCTACTCACCTCCCACTGTAAGTGAGGGGGGATGTTCCGGATCTGAATCTTCCTGCTCCTGTAAACAAACCCGCACAGATTAGGGCTTGCAGGCTGCAGAGTGAGGGCAGTCACAAGGGAAGACCAGAAATGACTCCAGCTCCTGGGCTCTCAAACCAATGAGCTGTTCCAGGGGAGCTGCGGGTACCGTGAGCTCTACGAGACAAAAGCTTGCTGAAGCACTTGGGGGGGAAAGAATCATTCCACACCCATCCTGGCACTGCTCATGTCCTTCTGGCCACCTGAACCTGCAGCTCACCCAATGGTCACACCTACTGTGCTGTGGCACAACACCTCTAGAAACAAATCAGAGCACCGGACAGAGCAAACTGCCATGTGGCCACACCTAGCAGCCACAGTTCAAGCAGAAGATATGCCTGCTCATTGTCACCAGAGGCCCTGCACACAGCTCAATGAGCCACTGCCTTGCTGTGACCATGGGGAGTAATTACAGGATGCCCCTGGCACAGCTGTACCTGCCCCACACCCTCGGCGTGCCTGGGCCCTGCAGTGCTGAGAATTCCTACATGCCTGTTTTCCATCTTGTACAAGGCTAGGACAACTTAAATTCAGTCCAGTAACTTTGGTTCCAAACACAACCCACTTTGAAACAGGGCAATTACATTCATTCCTATTCTGAAGACTCAGACCCTGCTGGGTCCGTCTGGTCCACGTCTGCTTTTCACATTGCCAAGTGTTTCTAGCAAGTTCCCATCAGGGGAGTCTCTGGCTACAGCCCCATGAACCACAGTTCTGGGGCCTACCCCTACCATGGCTAAGAAATGTCACCCCCCATTCCCAACCACACCTTGAGCAAAGAGACTCGCCTCGCCCTGAAGTATGAGATCTCAGAGCAGCATTTTCTTAGAGGGAACTGAAGCAAGAGCAACTCCTGCTGAAACGAAGGCCACCGCTGGGGCTGCACCCTGTGCTGAGGAGACAAAGGCCCCTATCTCGCAGAGCCACCGGAAGGCGTGATTTGGAAGCACCCTGTTGTTAAAGGAGACAGACCACAGCTGAAGGAATGGTGGTTGGCTAACTTAATGTTGCCCACTGCAAGGCAATCAATAAACTCTTCACATAGAGTGTGTCTACGTTGGACCTGGAGGCACCATTTCCAGCTCAGGCTGACATACCCACTTTGGCTCTGGTCCAGCGAACACACTAAAAAGAGCAGGGCACCCCAGAGGTGCAAGCAGCAGGAGGAGGGAGCTGCCCCAAGAACACACCCTGCATTTCATACAGGAGCATGTGTAACCCTATATTTCTTTAAGAGAGCTCTTGGGGCTTGGTCATTGTTGTTAGGCTCATTTAGCGCACCACATCCAGAAGTTTCTGGAACTGGGTGCGGTAGCTTTGGGCATTCACTAAGTTCCCTGATGCTAGGGTCAAATGCCTGAGAGCAAACAGTCACGACAGTTCCTTTTGGAAGTGCCAGATGTGCCCTGTGTCCAGGAGGAAGAAGCTGCACCACGAGCAGCCAGCAGGCTGTTTCCCCCTAACTCTGACGTATTTTGCAGCAGGTTTGTGATACTGTTAATCTTCCAACAGGGAAGCCTGGAGGCATTCACTATAGAGAAGGGACCATTAGGGGAGGAAAATAACATCTTCTAACTGTATACTTTATATGCTTGAATTCTTAGTCCAACTGTTTGAATTGCTGTCTCCACTAGTGTGCTGCACCAACAACTCTTTAATGTAATAATGGGGAAAGAGCCAATTACATTTTTTGTTAGTCTCAGAACTGTATTTTCTTGTATCGGTGTGTCTTTATGTATGTGAGTGAGTGCTGGTTAATCAGTGAGCTGACTGGATAACAGGGATTTCAGCAGAAGAGGAAGAATCTGTATGGATTTCTGCTGAAGAATCCTACAAAGGAGAAGGGAGCTGATTTGTTCAACTCAGGAGTCCGCCGACTTGGTGAACAGAGACTATAACTGAGTCTAAGGTGAACTCCACCTAAGCTTCAGGAACTCTTGAGTTTCTTCTCACAGTGTTTCTGGGGGGCTGCCTTGTTCAGATTTAATTTGTTTTCTTGTTTATGCTGTTGAAAAGAGCTACAAAGATAATGTATGTGGATTATAAAACAGCCATATTATGTTATAGAAATTAAGTTACGAGTATGTTTCTTTATCATAAGATTTATAAAGTTGTACTTAATAAAGTTAATACATTTTGCTTATAATAAGACTTGAATGTGGGGAAGGTAGCCCTTGAAAAATCTTTGCCAGAAGTCCTTACAGACTGACTCCTAGGTATTTAATTGCTTCTCCATAGGAGTTGTGGTTTATTTTTTTAGGCACTGAAGAAGAGCAATGAAGTGAACTCTAGCCCATCCAAAGGTCAGATATGTTCAGGGCAACTAACCTACATGGCCAGTTGCACTGCCATTTTTAGGATGCCACGTGATCAGTGCTAGGGCTGGCACGCCTGCCTGAACCGGAAGCAACCCTGCCAGCTCCCATGCAAGTACCCCAAAGGGAGAGACGATAGGTGGGGAAAGCAAATCTTGTCCAAACTCTACAAATGGTGATGGTGAAGCTGGAATGCTACTGAAATGCCTGGGTGGCAACCAGGCCTCAGGGAAGAGTGAAGGGGACTTGAGGTAATCACTGGCTGCCCACAGCTCTCTGTCTGTGGGGTTCAGCAGCCCTGGTTTCAAGCTGAGGGTTAAATCCTGGCTCCACTGAAGTCAATGAAAGGTTTGCTATCACCCACGTCATGGTGAGGATTTCACCTGTATGCCCTGATTCATCAAGGTACTCAAACCTGTGCCCAACTGTTAGCACAGGACTAATCCCACTGTCTTCATCCAGATTGTTCAGGGGCTTAAAGGGGGGCCCAGGCCCAATTCCGTGTGGATCAAAGCCATCAGAACCCCACTAGGACACTGTGCCCTCCCAGGCTGAGCCTCATCCCAGCAGAGAAAAGGTGCACTTGTTTTTACTGCAGTGTGGTAAGGTGAGGTCAAATCTTGTGGGGCAGAGGACACAGTGCTGAGCTCCCGCCTGGGAAAACCTACAAGTCCCTTGCCCCCACTAGGGTTTTATAACAGAGCAGCTAATGCCCATGAGTCACCTGCTGCATAACCCATCTGTGCTGTTGGTGAAGATGTAGCCGGACAACAGCACAGGCACTGCCTCAGCGCCAGAGACAAGGCTCTCGGCTGAGCATCCCTGACCTCTGCACAGCCTGTCAGAGGAACAGAGACTGGCTCTGAGCTAGACTCTTTTCAGAGAACCTACAGGCGTCCCCTCTGTGCAAGAACCAGAGACAGTGATGGCCAACACTGCCAGATACTGCGGGAAGGACCAGCGTTAACTACAGTCCATTGCAGACTACTCTTTGCAAGTCTGACGTACTGGACATGCCACTCATACTACAGCAATGGCTGAGGGCAGTGAGGAAACCCCAAGATGTCATTCTTCACACCCCCAGAGCCAACCACACACTTCATAGCATCTGGGTATTTCCCCCAGCCCCTCTCCCTTAGCTTCTGTCCTGGAAGAGAGTCTGTCTCAAAACTCAGATTAAGCACTGAAAAGCTAGCCCTGTTGACAGATACAGTGACACCATCTTTAATAATCAGTCCTCTGGAACAAGCTGGATATATCATGGGTGCCAGGACACCAAGTTTCCTGGAAATGTCCTGGAGAGATGAGCTGTGATGACATAGGCACCCAGTCTGCTGTGAGAAAGAATGAGAAGAGGATGATCTCAGTCAGTGGGAGCAGTTGACTAGGTAGCAAAGGGGTGTCTGCATTTTACAAGGTGTAGCTGACATGTCCCAGATACTGATGAGATCTGTTCACTATAGCCTGACTGTGCCCAGCCCTTCACAAATGTGCAGGGACCCGCCTTCTACCGAGCGCAGAGGTTCCCAACCTATGGTTTGTAGACCACTCATGGTCTGCGAGGGTACTACAGGTGGTGGTGGTGGGAGGGAGGGTTGGGGAGAGATAATGTAATAATAATATGACCCATGAACCCTTTATGTATCATATTCAGTGTTACAGTATTATATGCAATGTAATTTGCTTCATGAACATCCTTGCGTAGTGTAACACTCTCTTGACATCTACAAATCATCATCATCCTTCTCATTAGGTGAGTGTTATTGGTAGGCCTACTGCAGGGAAATGTACTGTGACAAGTGCAATGTGTTTGTGAGTACGCATAATAGACTATTAGAAATAGCTACTTCTTTAATACCCCTTGATATACAAGTTTGACTCCCATCAGCCATAGGCCATGCCATAAATGTTTAAAACAGCTTGCTTATGTGGTGGTTTACTGCAAAAGCTTTCAATGACGATATAGTTGTCTGCATAAAGGAAAAAGGTTGGGAACTGCTGACCTAGCACATTGGTGCAGCGGCCAGGCAAGATGGCTGCATGCCAAGTGAGTGCCTCTAGTGACTCGAACAGCCTCAGAGGGCATGCAGCCATGGCCCAGGCGTGCTACTCTACCAGCCAGAAGAGCTGAGCTCAGGCAGGGGCAGAAGACATCACCCCATTTCAGTTCCTGCAATCCCCTGGGCTCTGGGCGCACTAGGACTTGGGCCAGGCACAACAAGTCAGATAACCAAAGGGATAGGAGGGATTTACAGAAACATCTGATCAGGTTAGATGCCTAACTACCTTTGTGAATCTGGCGCAGTACCCCAGAAATGCCTGATTTAGGCACACTCCCTCCACACTACTGGCCACCAGCAAGCACTACCCAGGTGCTCTTCTCCCATGCTTTGAAAGGAACCTAGTGTCACTGCAGCTTCTGAAAATGTCTCTGCAGCCAAGACTGTGGGCACCAGCAGCTGGCTGTGTTCTTCAGGGATTCCCAGCTAGCATCTCCTACACAATCTCCTGAACCAGAGCACTTAGGGCAGCGCCTCTGCCCTCCTCTAGAAGTTGGGGACACCAGTGAAACTGAAGCACTGAGAACACAGTGCGCTAAGGAAATGCTGCCTGTCTTTGCCACGTCCCGCCACCTCTGAACACAAACAATAAATCCACCAAACTACCTGGCAGGGGATTCAACCCTCCTACGGGGACTGGGCTCAGAGGTGGGAAATCACTTCTGCTGCAAGCAAAACAGGCAGCCTTGAAGAGAAACCATGCCAAAAACAATAAAAGGACCTGGTTAGTTGAAGCTGGGGGAATTACAACTGCAACGCATGCCTGGGAGTGAGTGCCTTAGTGCTCACTCACCTGCCAAGAAGGCTGCACAAAGATGCCCAAGGATGCACAGCTGAGCAGAGATGCCACCCGTGTTCATGAACACTCTGCTGCACCACATATACCAGAGGTGGTCTAATGGTTTTACCAGCAGGCATGTGGGAGAGGCATGGCACCAAGCACTCCTGGATTCTGCATGTGGCACAGATCTCACAACTAACTTGACACATTAGCAAGAGTTTAAGAGATGCAACTGGCTCTCACTACCCCACATCGGCTACTGAAGGGCATCCCAGTTCAGAGCAACTAAATCTGTATTTCCCCTCAGGGGCCCATCAAGGGTACCCAATTGCCAGCTCCCCAGCTGTAGCCTTCCTGGGTAGAGATCAACATCTTTCTTCCTTCTGACTGGGACACTCCCAGAGCACACAGCTGCTTGCCTTCACAGTAATATCCCCAGCCCATTCAGTCTGCCCAACATGCAGACCTGCCTTCTTGTCCAAGATCAACAGACTCATTGTTACCACCCCCTTTTTCCTACACCACGCCTCTCTATTCCTAAGATAACAAGGAGAAACCATATTAAAATGAACAGAAGAACCTATACACACATTAATATGCCCCGCAGGCATCACACCCCAGCCTAGGGCAGCCTTTGTCTACCTTTAGTGGACCAGGAAACACCTAAAGGTATTAGTGACTTTACGTGGAACATCTCAAGAACCCTTTCTCAAAAAAGCCAGTATATCCTGGTTGTAATATCTGTAATTTCTGCATACTATGCATTCCTGTAAAAATGAATCAGGACACAGAATTAAATATAATTTTATTAATATAACATGCACATACTTCTAAAAATACATACCGAACGATTATACACACAACTTAAAACTGAAAATATTACTCAAATTTTAATGGGAATTTTGGGTCTGCATGTTCAAACAAAGTTCAGCTGTTCTTGGAGTAAGGTCTGTCAAAGAAAGTCTTACCACAGATGTTATATCCAAGCAATTTTGATGCCAGCAGTAACAGTGGTGCAAAATTTAAAATTCCCCAGCTGCAGCAAAGTAGCATGGCAGCAGTGGATGCTGCTGTGTGTCTGGAAGTTTTGTTGTGGCTATGGCATTTTAAATCTCTCAGGTACCTGCTAGCTCACCATGTTGGTCCTTCCCTCCTCCCCACTCCATCCCCCCGCCTCAACATGGAGGGGCCAGCTGCAGAACACCTTCACTGTGTCCACAGACCACTGTGGCTGCTGCCATGTGTCCTCCACAGACCAATTAAGAAACACTGCCCTAGGGCTTTCTGGGTGTTCAAAAGTCCAGCAGAGCTTTAGCTCAGAACAAGCAACCAGTCTTAGGGCCTCAGAAGACTATGCCCTTCCAATCTTCCCTTAAACACCAGGACCACCCTCTGTTGGCCAGGGGTCCTTTCTGTTTGCTGGATCACGAACAAGACCCTGAGCCAGTTTAAAACCTAGGATTTTATCTAGAAGGCTCTTCATTGCCTGTTGGTCCCTGGAGAATCCAGTATCCTTAACTGCTGATCCTGGAGGAAGTTTATTCCCTATTCCAGAAGATACATCAGATCCTGTCTGGCAAGTCCCACATTCACATCCTCTGCCTTTAAAACCAAGGTCCCAGGATCCCATCCATCTGCTAGCAGGCACTTCCAAGATTCCTGCTCCCATCTTTAACTCTAGAACGGTCATTCTCACTTCCAGAGACCAGCCCTCAGAGGAGCAGCTCAATTCTCTGCCGGTTCCAACCTGCCAGGGATTCTCTGCTGGAGTGCCCTTCACCTACATGTCTCCCTGAGGCTGGGAGCTTGCATTGGTCAGCATCTCCTAGATGACACCAGCAATGCAGAGAAGAGTGAACAGGTTAGTTGCTAGAAATCCTTATTTCTGGGGAAGCTTTTTGTTCACGCAGACAGAAGTGCCCAGTGAAGCAGATGGAGTGCAGCATTCCACAAACTGAACTTCATTCGCCTTCACAAGCACAACTCCTGCGCTTGGTGGGTGCCCTTTGCTTTGACAAATAATGCCCTGACCTGCTGTCACAGTGACCAAGAGCCACAAAGGCTGCAGGGCGCCCAAGAGCCTGAGGCAGGGCATGGGGAAAAGGGGAGGGATGTGTGACAGACGCATGCCTGCAGCTGTTCTGTGCTGGAAGTGGTTATCCTGGAAGCCACCTGGATGCTGAACTATGGGTGTTTAGTGCCAAACTCTATGGATTCAGGTTTGACAATGGCACAAAGGGAGCTGGCCCCCTTGCCCACCCAGGTCCACTCTTAGCACTGGCCTGCGTACCCTGTAACTCAGGCCTAGTATGTTGATGCTGCGTTGGATCTATGCCCAGTGGTCTAAACAACAGTGAGCATTGACCTGGGCAGGATTATGCACTGCAGACCACTCTCAATGCCAAGGAAAATTCCCTTCACACTACCTCTACCCACAGCATAGCATCAAAGGGGGCCAGACTTTTCTCACATGTTACTGTCACTGAGGAGCACAAGAAAAGGTAGGGGATGGGTTACAAGGTCTGATTAACTAAGGAATGGGAAAAGGCATGTCCTAACCACTGGCCCACACATGGAAGAAAAAACACCAAGTGTGCACAGCAATTATTCATAGGCACTGAAAAACCCCATCTGGGCCATTTAACGAAACCCTAATTTCAACTTCCTAGGCAGCATTCTACAGTAGTCATCATGCAGCAAGAGGAGCTCTCTGGTTGCTGTTTACAGGCCCTGGATGGTCATTCCTCACTTGGCTTCAGCCTGCCACTGTCAGAACCTTTCTGCATGTTAAGTTAAAAGGCATACTGAAAACATACTTCGCCTAATATGAACCCACATCAAGCCAAGTAAAACACTTCACAGTGTAACATCAGCTGTTTGCTCCCTGGTGCTACAGCCCCCAGCTCAAACCTGGCCATCGGTACCAGTCCATTTTGGAAGGGTTTACAGTTGCAGAGATGGGAGGGGCTGGGCTGGGGAAGGAACAGATTTCCAAGGCTGCATCTTTCCACATCCCCACGGGATCCTGGCACCCCTAGATCCAGGGACTTCTCTGGGTAGCATCAGCTCCCTCTCCACTAAGGTTCTGCCTGTGCTGGGTAACAGCAGTCTGGGGTCACAAGAACTGAATGATGGATCCTGCAGCCCATGCTCCATGGGTATATGCCCCAGGTCCTCAAAGTGATGTCAACTCCTGAAGTCCATTGATGCCGGTGTTGAGGAGCTGTCCCTTTCTTTGGATTCCAGCAAGAGGGCACAGAGATGGGAACATGGCAACAGCTCCTCTATACATCAAACCCATCTGTGGGTGCTCTGAGGGGCTGGTGCAGGCATCTGAGAGCATCATTCTTTAGGGATCCAGCCAGTAGTGACTTGTGAAGTGATGGAGTTGGCTTTGTGTCAGCACAGACACACAGCCAGTGCACAAGTGGCAGAGGGCCAGAGCCCAGCAAAGGGGGAGGGGAGACAGACAACAGAGATACCTTTTGGCTCTGAGACAGGCAGATGTGAAGGCCGTAGTTCAAGCAGAATACATGGAAGAAATCCCTGGGCCTCCTATACTGCCCAGCAGCTGGTGATGTTGGAGTGGGCTGAGCTTCTTATAGGGCACTCTGGCTCCATCTCCCTGGTGGGGGCTTTCTACCCCATCCCTCCCTGACTAGTTTGTCAGAGGGACCTTTCTCAAGCTGTGGCAAAGCTAATCAGCTGCTGGGGGGTAGGGCCCTTGTTCCAGGGGACACAAGCAGCCCCTTTCCTTCATTCCAGACTGGCCTGGGTCTTCTGCCTATTCCACCAACTTTCCAAAGCAAGTCCTCTTTTTACTGTTTATGTGACTCATGCCAGACTCACAAGCTCCTACACATCTGCCCTTCTGGCCACCTTCGTCTAAGCCCCCCATCCCCTCACTCACCGAACGATGCCACAGCAACCAGCTGAGAGAATTACACGCATCACCTAGAGGAATGGAAACTGAGCCAGGCACTTCAGCTGGGAGATGCGAGGATGCTCCTGAGACCAGCATAGTCTCTGGAGTTGAGCTGCCAAGGTGTCGGGTCTCTACCTAACTTTGACCATGATAATCCAGAGCATGTACCAGGCTGGTCTCTGGTTCTCCCCCATTCTCTCCTAGCACCAGAGTCCTTTGCAGGTCATATTGTTTGGAGCCAGTGTTTTAGCTGACTCAGAATTACCCAACCCAGCTAAGGCCATGCATCACAAGAGGAAGAATGAACCAGACCTGCCTGGATCACTCAGGAGGGGTGTCTGCATCTCTGCCTTCACACACACAGGGGCAATGGAGGCAGGCCACCCCCATGTCAAGCCACTCTGCTGTCCACAACAGAGCTGGTGTGAAACAATCCCGCTGACACGGATTATGGCAAACAGATGAAGGGAACTGGGCTCTTCATCAGCTGAAATCCTGCCAAGGATTGGCCCTTAATCCGGGGTGGCAGCTTGTGAAGAAGAGCAAGGCTGCTGTCACTCTGTAGGACCTGTCTGCCTCACACTCTCTGCAACCAACATGCAACCAGCAAACTGCCAACACCTCCCCCAGGCGCAGGTAGGGATGCTAACCAACCACGCCCGCCCTTGGGGGCTGTCCCACCTTTTCTGACTGTTGTGAGTCCAGCTGTTGTATTCTGGGCACATTTCAACAGGAAACTGAACTGCCTTATATGGAGCCAGGACCCTCACCAGTGCCATCTTAGACAAGGTTAAATTGGGGTGATTTCCACACCGCTGCCCACCACATTTATGGAAACCCCCCTTTTGCCCACCTCAACTTTGGCACCCAACTTGTGAGTTGAAAATGTCTGACAGCCTTTGGGGGTGAGTCAGAGGTAGCTTCAGTGGGAAGAGGCTTAGTGTATACAGTGGCTTCCTCCAGGGAAAGTCACCCAACTCTTCTGGTCACGTCATTGCCAGGAAGGAGCCTGGCCGACAAACTTCATGAGTTGTTTTCAGGAATCTTTGTTTAGACCAAGTGCACAGGGCTATTTCTGAAAGCCACGGTCCTTAGTCCGAGAATTATTCAGGCAAAAACCATAGCACATGAATTTTGTCAGCCTCCGGTGAACTTTAGACTATTTGTCAAAGGCCTGACAGCCTTCCCCCTATGTAGTTATGTCTGCCATAAAGACCCAGCTTGCTTTGCAAAGTTGGAAGGCCTACCAGGACTCTACTGGTGATTATAAAGCTTGAGGCCACAGAGATTACAGGCGGTGCCTGAACTCTTGCTCTGTGCCATCCTAGTCAGAGCAAGCAGCATCTTAATTTGCATGTGGCCCCACCTCCTCACAAAGTAAGACACTACTTGGAGAGTGTAACACTGGCAGTGGATAACCTGGAGCTAGAGCTGTATTCAAGTTCCCTTTTAAGCCCAACCTGAAAACACGCAGCTGAAAGATGCAGGAATTCTCCATCAGTTCTAAACAAGCCAGTAGAGGTCTGAGCTCACTCAGAGTCACAGACTACTCCGTTTCCCGGGCCCAGTGGTGTCTGATGTGCACTTCAGTGGATCACCTACAGAGTAACAGGCTGATCACTAGGCATCTTGTGACAAAGGGTGTGTGTATAACAGGCGTGGCAAACTGCGGCTCAGGAGCCACATGTGGCTCTTGAACGAAAAATTGTGGCTCCCAGAAGAATGTCAGCAAATCAGTTTAGGAAATCAACCCTAGCCTAGGAGTTCAGGAGTGGGTCAGGACAGTGGGGAGAAGTGCAGCATGGTTGGGATTTTAAAAAACTCTCCACTAGCCTGCAGTCTTCTACGTCGAACAGCAGCCAGGTTTTAATGTATAGACCTAGTTTTCATTGTAACCTTACAAAATTATTAGAATCTGACATTAGTGGGATCAATATTTGTCCTCTTTTTGTGATAAAATTAAAGTGTGCAATGAATTTTAAACTTAGTAATTTTGGAGTAGGTAAAAATATATGGTTATATGTCTCAGTGCAGCTCTCAAAGGTTTAATAATCAACTAGTGTGGCTCTTGAGTTCCATAAGTTTGGCCACCCCTGGTCTATACTAACAGTGGCAAATTCACTGCCGTCAGTTCTGGCTTCCGGGAGTGGATCACGGTGAGTGACCCCAGAAGTCCTGGGGGTCAGGGGGGCTAGGGGATAGCCAACTGCAAGTGATTTGCGGTCGGCTTTCCCCTAGTGTGTAATGACAGCTTAAAAAGTCACCGCCGTTCACACAAGGAATATTACGCTCCTTGCATAAATGGCGGTCAACTGTCACCAAATTTTGCCCAAGTGTAGAGTAGAGCTGAGACAAGTTTGCTATTGGCAAACATGTGAAAATGTCACAAAAAGACAATCTTTAGTCGATCAGGGAAGTTGCCCCCAGTGCATGTACAGGACTTATCAGTAGCTGCAAGCTGGTGTGTGAGTGTGCAAGAGGGAGAATGACTTTCAAGTTCTGCCCAATTTACCAGACTAGCTCAATTTTTTTTCCTTGCAATACTCAGGAAGATTTTTTTCAGCAAGGACCTACATTAGATCTCACCTATAGGTTTCCATACACACTGAGCAATGACTGCACAGCCTAGCCCAGTGGTTCCCAACCTTCTCTCTGCTGTTGCACACTTTGCTATCTTTAATTAATCTGAAGCACACCATCATGTAGTTTCCAAATAAATCTAAGAATATTCATGAGCCAATCCTGATCTCTTTGAGTAGTTTTACAAAAACGTTGTGGCACACCTGCTCAGACCTGATGGCACACACCGGTTGGGAAACACTGGCCTAGCCAATACTGGTCTGACTGTGGAAAGCTGTACTGAGGTCCTGCTGAAGATTGTGTCCATAAAACTTTTATCCAAAACAACATCGGCACAACTGATGATTAATTCCTACAACTCCTTTAAAGAACAACAATCTCTGATCCAAAACCTCCCCCAACAGGCTACACTGGAACAAAAACCCTCCTGCCACAGAAAATGATTTGTATAGAAATAGACACCACAGAGAATGATTAGTCAGAGCAGCTATCTCCCAATTAGTCAGCTGGAAACTAAATGTGTTTGCTTCTGTTCCCTAAGACTTGGGCTTTGCTTAAAAATTAGACTGAGGTAGATATCTCACTCAGGGACATGAACATTTTCACACCCTGAGACCTATAGCTGGCATAGAAGCTGCTAGGAGAAAGAGATTAATGACACGGACAGAAAACCCCTTTCATCACCATAGGAGGTATCGACACAATACCTGTGCCACTGTAAGAGCTGCTATGTACAAAAGACAAGCACAGTCTTCTCAAATTCCAGTCATCACCTCAGCCAGGGGAAGGACAGTAAGAAGTTACAGAAATGAAACAAATTGGAGGGAAAAAAAACACAGGGAAGTCCATGGAACAGAAATCCACAACCATCTGACACAAAGGTATGATAATAGAGAGTAACAAGAAGTGAGAAGAACAGATCTATAGCAGAAGGGACAACTCCCCACCTCTGAGGTAATGCCAGCGATAGAGGGGTACACAGGGGGCAGAAGTCTGCTTCTTGCCCACGGATTTCAATGGGAGGCAGTCAGGCAGGTGAGAGCACAGCAAGCCTTTGAAAAAAAAAATCACAAAGAGAGTAATGGAACAATCCAAAGAAAATAAGGACTTTTGGCCAGATGAGAATGGGGAAGAAGTGCTGAAATAAGGGGGAAAACCTGCAAGGAACATATAGGAGAAAGAAAAGATAGGCAAGGGTAGAGGAACAAGCAAGGGGGCAGAAAGCAAAAAGTGGGGAGCTGAGCCTGCCCAACTGGGGTCATTGGGATCTTTACTGCCGACTGGCTTGCTAGCACATACAGGAGAGCACAAAAGCAACCCAGTCCAGGCAATGAGTGCCACACCCAAAAGTCCTGTTTACACTGCAGTTAATGATCTATTATAAATGCTAGTAATATCACCTCTTTTAATGCCACATTTCTCATGGCAAGAGGGAGAGATCCACAGATCAGCATCCCAGCTTCTCCCCATCTGGCCACAAGAGGGTGCATTCTCCCCAATATTAGGGCAAAAGAGTGCAGCCATGTGGGCAAACCTCTTTGGTGGACCCCTGGAGCGGTGTGTGTGTGGACTTGCCTCCTGGGGGGGGGGGGGGGGGTGCAGACATCTTGGCCTCAGGTGACAAGGGGTCATGGCCCATGCAACAGGCTGATTCCATGGATCCATCCCAAAAATCCTTGAAATCCCCCATGCAAGGCCAGAGTGAGCCAAGGGGCTGGCTCCAGAGTTAGTAATATGAGGACCACAATCTGCCAGGGTGTGAGAGAGAGTTTGGTGTGCATCTATTAGTGGTACAGCCTCTTGTGCTTCCTTCTCCACATAACATCTGTAAGCATGTGTTTGCCTGAGGGTCATTTCCCTATGCCATACAGTGCCTGAACCACCACATCGACCCTTAATGTGCGCTCTGCTATCATGCAACATTTAAACCATATGCATTATGTATGTGCAGCGTCAGTGGAGATGAGATTCCTGTGATCTACAAGGAAAGACAAACAGTATTGTTCATTACCAAACCTGCCATGCTGGGTGGGCAAAGAGTTCATTTTCTAGAAAGCTGCAAGTAAAACTACTCAGCAAGCAAGACATTGACATGCAGCATGAGGTTTCCTGCAGTCCCCTCCAGGAGAGAAATGGCTGCGCTGCAAGCCTTTGGAGTGAGGGTTCTCAGAGTTCCTGGGATACATCTCGGACATTAACTGTTTTTAAAAAAACATTGCACCACAAAGGCAACAGCTAACAACCTGGGCAGCAATGCAATCAGCTCTCTCTAGACGCTCTGCTGCTGACCTATGTTCCCTCTAAGTTGTGCACGTGTGCATATGCACACAGGCTGTGAAACGGATGCACACAACAAAATAAAGAGCGCACAAAAAAATTCAACAGTGCTAATATTTTTGTGCTGCTTTAAGAAGGCAGTTTCAAGTAGCGTGTTTCAAGCAAGGTTTTGTAATTTATAAAATCATTTCTATCACCATATCAAAATAAAATTTAGATATTAGTTGCATCATACATATTTTGTTTCATTGCGCTCACAAGTTTGGCCACACTCACTGGAGTGCACACAAACTTGGACGCTGGTTTCAAACATTTGCACGAACCAAATTTTTTGCACACACAGCCTACAAACAATTAGAGGGAACACTGCTGCTGACACAGTGTGGGAGGGCAGAAGGGCTTCATACCCCTGAGCAATGTAGTTCTACCAACAGAGTTCGGTAGTGTAGACCAGACCCCACTCAGCTCCTAGGAGGAATCCACAGGTTAACCACCATCCTTTTCTTTACTAATCACACGTATATTTTGCCTACAGGAGGTCAGCCAGAACCCGCACTAAAAAGTGTGTGACAGGCCACAGCGCCTGATCTCTGCAAAGCACCAGAATCTCCTAAATCAGCAACTCAGGCCTGATATTAGGTTCTCCTGTTACCTAAAGTTTTGGCCATCGTAGAAGGAAATTCCATTGGAAGCAGAGATTGGAGATGTTAGCAGCAGCTTTTGGCTTTATACTCATGTCCACCTTAGTAATGTGATGTCAAAACCCGTGGCCATAGACATTAGCACCCAGGACAGCAAGAGAAGTTTCCATGTGGACATGGTGGTGAGAAAAGTCTGATGGGATGCACAAGAAAGCTACTGTCTGGAAACCCCCTCCCCTCCCAACTGGATCTGCTTCTCTTAGTTCTAAATTGAGGGTTAGGTCAGCACTGCCTATTTCAAACTCAGCTGCAAATTCAGCTGGGGCTGCAAACAGAAACTCAGAGTTGGGAACAAATGTTATTTCTGACAATTTCATTCTTCTGTTGAGAGGACACAAGAGAGAGAAATGAATGGTTCTGGAATTTGTACTTTGGTTTTTTTACTACTGCAATTTTTAAGACATTCATCTGAAGTTTCTCAGCTCACGGTGTTTAAGAGACACAAAATAAGTAGTAGCTCATATCTTCTAGTTCACTTTATTTATCAAATTATACTGCTCAAATGTACTCTGCTTATTAACCCTTCCTTGCAGGGACTAGATTTGTGCAGCTAAGCAAGCACAGATGGCAGGAAACGTGCCAGACCTGCCACACTCTGACTAATTTTTAACAGGGAGGGTAATTAACCACTGGAACAATTTACCCAGGGTTGTGGGGGATTCACCCTTATGGACAAATTTTTAATCAGGAATGGGTGTTTTGCTAAAAGATCTGCTGGAGTGACGACAGGATTTAAATCAGGGCCATCCTCAGGTTTATGTGAGATGGGGGGGGCCCACAGTAGATACTCACCATGGCAATGGATTTTTGACAGTGAGAAGCCAGGAAGGTACCACGGTTCATTCCAGCCTGGCCCAGCTTTGTCACTCCCATCTCTGTGAGGACCCGCACTGGCTCTGCCTAGAGCTGGCTGAGAAGATGATGGCATGGATGAGGGCCTGAGCGCACTGGGCTGGCCACTCTAGCTGCGGGAACACAGTACCTCGAGGGCCTACGTTGGGACCGTCCCCCAAAACCCTGACAGGTGGTGTTCTGGCTGCCAGGCTCAAGCCCACTATAAAGGAGCTCAGGGTTCCCCCACCCCAGTAGGCAGCTGCCACCCCCAGGGACAGAGAGAGGAGACAGAGTAGGGAAAAGAGACTGGCTAGAAACTGGTTGCACTGCAGACATACAGGAGTTTCCACAGGCTGTGGCTGGCCCTGCAAAGGCTGAGAGGGGACAGGAAGTCCAAGCAGGCTGGCAGGAGGCTGCTCCTACAGCAGGGGGACAGGTCATGAGCTGCGACAGCACAGGAGACCTGGCCTGCAGAGAAAAGCCACATCAGCTCCCTGAGGCTGGCCCAGGAGCTGGCTGGAAAGGCTGCTGTGGAACAGAAGCCCTGCTGGGGAGCTGAGTGTCACAGAGCAAGGGGCAGTCTCAGCTCCTGGCCCACCAGTGGACAGGGCAGCCCAGCCGAGATGTGGGACCCAGTCAGCAGCAATGCCGAGGACAGTGCAGGAAATGAGTCAAGCAACCTTCATTCTTCCCCTCAAGCAGGAAGCCACCAGGCGGAGACACCCACAAACAAAACCAGGTCACTGCGCCTGAGCAAATCAACGGGCAGCAGGTTACAGGGGTGCCAGGCCACACAAGCCAGTGCCCTTCACAGCTGGGCTCTCAATGCCTCCAGCCTATGTCAGCTGCTTTTAGTCTTAGCTGTTGACTGGCTTCCATGACACGGGTGTGCACCCCACACCAGTTAAGGTGCGTCTCCTCCCAGCATCCTCCCTTGCTGGGAAGCAAAGACTGGACATCGTCACGTTCCAGTCTCTCTGCCTTGCCCCAAGTCTCTGCTTGTTGGGAATGTGGCATCAGGGCTACAGGTGGATCTGCACCAATGGGAGATGAGCAGCTTCTGTGGTCCGTGTTCAGGAGAAGTCGTTTTGGGCCCTGCCAGGAGCCCCAGGGCCACGGCCACAATGTATGCTCAGAAGAGGAGGTACCCATGGGGAATGGAGGGGGGGGGGCGCGATGGTCACCCTGCTCGTGTCATGAATGTCCCAGCACTGACGGGCTCTGCCTGTCCGCTAGGAGATTCTGATGTTGGATCCTTGGCTAGGCACAACCCTGGCAAAGGGGCTGGGGCTGGTACCTCCTCCTAGGCAGTGGGAGAAGAGGCCTCACACCCTGAGCCCCAGAGCCGTAGCCTCTGGGCTTGCATCCAAAGGGGCAGCCAGCACACACATATGGGGTGTGAGTTCCTCAGTCCTGCTCCCCTTGCAGGGTAGGGCCCACCATGTCCTGAGAGAAGGAGCAGGCCTGGCCCCTCACATGTGCTAGATGTTTCTAGCCAATGCCATGAAAACAAGCTCAGCGCTAGAGCCCTGCCTTCACTAGTCCTTTCCTGGCTGCACTGTGCCCCACAGCTGTACAGCCTGTGACCACTGTTGTCACACAGGCACTCAATGCTGGACACAGACTAAGCCTCCAAGTGCTTGGTGGGGCCCAGTGAGACCACCCTGATGCTATTTGGGCACTGCTCCACAAAACACCAGCGACTGGGCAGCCGGGCACACCCAGCTGTGCTTCACCTCTTCTCTCTCCCAGTAGCTTGGTCCCATCTGACCCCAATCAGCGCGCTGGCTGTGTCCAAGGGCTGCATGTTCCTAGTGATGGTACACAGCTGGACTGACAACCCAGGGGGTCCCCTGGAAAAGATGCAAGTTTTGGTCCTATTGACTTCATTGGGGTAGGGGGGTGGAGGTGATTTTCTCCCAAACTGTTGAAGCTGGAACACCCTTAGTGTGGATGCAATTATCCCAGTATAAAGGAGACTTCTCCAAGTATAACCTGTTCCCCAGTCTTGTCCAGGACCAGCCATACTAGTAAAAACCCCACCCTCCCTACACTGATAATTGCGTCTATACACCACAATAACTAGGCCAGGTTCGTTAACGCCATACACTCTGCTTTTGTGTGTAGACCAGTCAGCTTCAGCTGTGACTGCACAATCAAACCTAGCTGATCAGCACAGTTCCTGGCTCACAGCCCTGTCCCTTGGCTTGCCAGTGGAGTTCAATAGCACTGCAGAGATGTCTCCAGTGCCCCGCCTACGCAAAGCAAACAGCCGTGGTTAAACAAAGGGTCAAAGCAGGTTACAACAAGCTGATCAGCTAATGGGACTGGGCCAGTGTGTTAGGACTGTACATCTAACACAACTGCTGTGGAAAGGCCCTAAGACTCCTGGACTGCTACAAACATGTGGCAATGTTCCCAACGTTACCAATGACCTATGAAGCATTCTCCTCAATAAGTAACCCTCAGCTACAAATATAGAAACAAAGTCAATTCTAGAATGACAATCACTACATCATGTTCCTGACAATGGAGAACACTGGAAGCTGCTCATGGTGACTGCAGACACATGGAAACCCAGAGTAGTGAGACTGGGGAACCCAAGGCAAGCCCCTGTTCAGCAAAACAGCTGCCGATTCTATCTGAGGCCTCACCGGTTTACACACAGGGCAGAGCCTTGGTGCCAGGTCACAGGAACAACAGAAGAGATGTTGACTGTTGAACTTTAGGAGGAAGCTTTGGCCCGTTATCTGGTAAGGGGCTTCTCCACCCTGGCTCCACAGGGAATTACTGTGGAAAACCGGAAAGGAGGCCCCAATCCTGGGAGGAATGATGAGAGGTGGCTGGAACAGCTCCCTCATCCCTGGGCAGTGAAGACAGGTGGCATATAGGGAGAGTGAACCTGCTGTAACAGGGCTGATCTGAGCCCACCACAGCAAGCTGTTGTGTGTGTATTACCTGATGATCGCAGCACTACCCTGGTGAGTCAGATCAGGAGACAACAATAACTGACAGCGGATCCAAAATTTTAACATTATTCAAACCAGGTTCTTAGAAAATGGCAGCTCAGTACAGAGACAGCCACGTTTTGGTTTAATGCTAGTGAAAACAACCAACAAACATCCCTCCGCTGCCTCTAACACCCCAAATCACTGCAGAACTGAGAACCTGAGAGTGAAACCAATGAGGAGAGAAAGTGAAAGTGATGTCACTCTGGGAGAAATGCAAAGTATGCTTTTCCTATGAATGTGCAAGCTGGAGATCTTAACAGTTCTTCCACTTCTCAAGATCTAAAGCTTTATTAGCAAGACAGGTGTCAAGATGCACTCGTTTACAGCATTTGCTGTTTAAGGCATGCTTGGATCTGCAGTGAAACAGTTAATGTTGACATTTAAGTCATTGTCATTAGGCTTCTGAGTTAACACACGGATGAGATGAATGGCACGTCTCAGGGCTTTTGTTTCAAGTTCTCTCCAGACTCAGGCATTGGTGACACTCTGGTTCACGTTCTGAGGATTTCTTCAGAACTGTGAAAGCAAGAGGCTAATTCTTCTTTTTAAAAGCCTGAACAGAGTCTGAAGCCCAAGACAGCTTTCTCCAGGAGAAAGTACAGGCTCACCGAGTCACTGCAATGTGCATTACTCTAACACTGGGATTTATTACCACCTAAAAAAGTGGAGATTTTATGCTCCTTGCTAAATTCTAGCACAATGGCACCGCTTGCAATTCAGTCATTTCTCTCATCCCTGATGCCCCCACGGTCAGGAGTTGTTTTAATAAACCTGTGTGAATCTGACCATCTTCTATCAGTGAGTCACACAATGCCTGATAGCACCAGCAGCAAGTCGCACAATGGCCTGCTTTGTGCAGCAGGCCAGACTAGATGATCATATTGGTCCAGTCTGACCTTAGGGTCTATGAACCTTCCAACCCTATGATTCTATGATTAACTATGTCCCCCGCGGCAGGTGGAAAGCCATCAATGTGGATTTGAAGGGGTTGAATCCTACACTGTCTTTCCCTTTAATTTCCGCAACCCTTCATGTCCAATGAAAGATCAA
Organism: Podocnemis expansa; assembly: GCA_007922195.1. Taxonomy (NCBI): domain Eukaryota; kingdom Metazoa; phylum Chordata; order Testudines; family Podocnemididae; genus Podocnemis; species Podocnemis expansa. The sequence continues at coordinate 31,751,068 of ML682006.1, forward strand.
GGAAAATATTTTGGTGAACGCTGGTCCTACCAAGTTGTGAGCTGGTCTGGACAATGGGCCCAATGGACAGCTGCTAGCCAGACCCTGGTGGGAGGCAGTACAATATAGCATGGCACTCTGGATCTTTGTCCTCCTGCCCACAAGTGGCAGTGTGTCTGTCCACTGCCTCAGTGGGGAAGGACACACAAAAACTGGGATATGAGGAAAGGCACCCTCCAGATAAATCAACAGGGGTGTTTGTGCAACACTGAATGGCCAAACGTCTTGCCAGGAAGCCACCACTGAAAAAATCCCAGTGGACGGCACCATCCTACCTACTCATGGAACATCTTCTTGGTGGCCCATGGCATCGACTTTGACTTGGGTCTTCCAGGGTGCTCTTCCTTTGCCTGGACCCTCTCTGGCCCTAGCCGCACTGCCTCATGCTGGGAAAGACACAACAGGGGCATAGCTCCTTGATCTAAACCAATTGCCTATCATCTCTCCACTTAACTGTCTCTTCCTGCTTTCTAGTCAGACCTCAAAAGAGGATACTGCGGGGTGCAAATGACTGGCTGAGGCCTACGCTAGAAGGCCTATGCCGAAAGCATGGAAAATGATGAAGCTTTGACTGTCTGCTGTGGGTCAACACCAGAGCTGGCAGGGAACTTTTAACCAATATCATTTCTGCTGCCAAATGCCATTTCAGGGAAGTAATGTTTCTGCATGGCATTCGATAGCTTTTGACAAAGCAGCCCTTGGAACTGAACTTTGAAACATAAAAGTTTAATTTTGGGAAAAGTTTAATATATCTTATCCAAAAGTGATTTCATTTTTAGAATATTGCATTTAATTCTTTGCTTTTAATTTGTTATTTAATTGGATATTAAATTATTTAATTTTTAAAATAATTAAGGGTAGTTGCTACATTGTACTGATTGAATTGTTGTATCTTATTTTCTAGAATATCCCTGGAAAATGCTTTCTGGTTAATACAGAAATATCGAAAACAGCTGCTCCTCTAATTAGTTAATTGTCCTTTTTTTCATTCAAAGCTTCCAAGTGCCAAACTGTTTCATTACAATTCAAACAAGACACACTTTGATCTAGAAAACAAGAGGTTTTCATCAGTATGAAGTAGCACTGCCTTTAATGATTTTAAAAATTAAATACATTTACTGTATGATGTTGTACAAGGACACGGTACTTCATCTTATGTACTACTTCTGACATCATAAAACAACACAAATACAATAAAAGTCATATAAAACTGTGTATGTGGGGGAGTCATTTTCTGAATAAACATTTCCTTTTGAAATTTTTCCAAGTCACAATTTTCTAAACACTACTGGGAGGAAGTTTTTGCTTTAAGGAGTACTGCAGCTATAGCAAGTGCTTTCCTGTTCCAAATTTTTAAATGTCAAAATTTCCTGCAAAACAGAAATGGCAAGTTTTGACCATCCCTGATCAGCACCCTAGACTCTAGAACAGGGGTCTCAAACTCAATTCATCACGAGGGCTGCATGAGGACTAGTAGAGGGCCACATGAGGATTAGTACGGTAGCCCAAGGGCTGCATTACTGAAACCTTTCCATACAATGATATTGAAAGTATTGATAATGGTCATGTAACTGCAGGCTGCAGGAAATAGCTTTAGGGGCTGCGTGTGGCCCGTGGCTGTGTGTTTGAGACCCCTGCTCTAGGAGAATCACAACAACCACCCCCTTGTATGGGAATGGGAAGCATGGGGCAAGATCTGGCTGCCTGGTTGAGTCCATGTGACTACATCGGGGGGGGGACGGACGTTTGCTTCCTTCTGCCCCCCCATGCCAGCCCCACCCTCACAACCCTCAGCAGGTGCCAGAGGCAGGGCCAATAGGGAAAAGGGAGCTTATCCCCTGCTGGCCCCACTTCCCAGCTGGGGGGTAGGGCCAACAGGGGACAGGAGTTGCAACTCTTTCCCCGCAGCCCAACTGGGACATAGGGCCAGAAGGAGGGAGCAGCTGCAGCATCGCAGGGCCGGGAGCCCTTCGTGCCACTGTAAACCGGCATGCATGCCAGCTTTAGCACATGTGCTGGGGGTTGCCGACCCCTGGCCTACACCTTTCTCTTGCTTTGCAAGGTAACTCCTTATTAAACTTCCTACCCTGAAAGACACAAGAGGAGGCTCCCAGCATGTAGCATTGCTCCCTATCCTAAAGCTGTGACAAAAAAAAGGCTAGAGCTACCATTCATTATAGCAATGTCTCAGTGTAAAAGTGTGATTGGGAAGTGTGAATGGCAACTATTTCTGAGGCATATTGCACTCTCTTTCTCCAGTCCTCAGTCCGAACATGGTGACTTCCCACCACTCGCAGCAATGACTTTCCAGGTCTCTCAGGCTCTAATCGAGCCACCAGGATGACTGCAATAAATTACCAGTCAATAAAGGAACATGGCACAAGGGCTGGGATGTCATCAAAGGGCTGAGATGTCACTGACACTCTGCCCAGGCCACCTCTGACAAAGAGTGAACAAGCTTGAAGCTGATGAAGAAGGGAGTCATGAGAGAGCAGGTGGAACATGCACCACAGACCCAGGGAGCCTAACAATTTATTTTAAATCAATGAGCATTGCCAGTGTGTGCACGTTGCTGGACCAGGTGGCGACAGCGGTGGCGGTTGATATAAGTAACGAACATGGTAGCAACCACCAAAAGGGCAGCACCAGTAACCCAACTCAGAATTTCCCCGGCAGAGAGAAGGGACAGTTGCATTGACCCTGAGGTCACACTCAGCCCTTGGGAATCTTGCTCCACCGCTGTGCAAGACACACTTTATCTCAGCTGCCTACACCTGCCCAGGCCCCTCATCACTGTCTTACTTTGGCAGCTCCCTGTGCTCCACTGGCCCTGGCGAGGCTGGCTCTGCATAACTGCAGTGAGTGAAGGAATGAGAAAGGCCGCAGGCCAGCCAACAGGAGGAGGCATAACTGTGGAGGATGAAGGGGGGTGACCATGAGTTCCTGAGAGCAGAGCTGCACTGAGGGCAGTGTGGCGTGTCCCCAGGCCTGAGCGTAGCACAGTGCACAGCCCAGCGTGCCCCCTGCACTGCTCCTCACAAAGGCTTCATATCAGCAAGGTGCTACGACTGGAAGCTCTCTGGAGTGGAAACCCTTTTGATCATGCCTGTCATGGGTGATCATGGTCCTTGACTGAGGCTCGTGGGCGTCTCCTCTGAGTACGGCCAGCACGTGCGCCTAGAGGACACGAGTCCAGAGGCTGTCGGGACTCAATATCAGCCATCAGGGCTGAGATGAGGGAAGGCCAGGTGTGCACCGCAGGAGAAACTGAGCTGGTGGCACTCCATAGGCAGGTCTGGTCAAACCCTAGCCCAGGAGCTTGTGGGGCACAGACTGTGAAACAGACTGTCCCAGACGACAGAAGAAGCCAGACCAATCCGTTTATAGGTAGAAAACATGGAAATCTGTGGAGTGCAAGTGGGTCTCCCCCGCAATCCCAGCATTTGGCTGGCATCTGAAAGACGGCACTAGGCCACCAAAACCAGAACCTGTCTGGGAGGGAGCGCTGAGGTGCAAGCGACCATCTCAACACTCTCCAGATCCCCCTGACTGCTGTTCAAAGGCAAACACCACAAACGCTGGCTGTCAGTCAACACACGCTGCATTTGAGCAAGACAAGGTATGACCTTCCTCCACTGGAACATGCTGCTTTGCATCCCAAGCCTTTAAAAGTCCTTCTTGGAAGTGCACATGATGTCTACAACCCGCCAGCCTCCTATTTCCTGAATGCCTCTTGCTCTGGGGAGCCTTATCCAAAGGACTCTGAAATCTATGGCTCTCCTCCTAGAGACAGCATGTAGAGTACATCCCATCGATCCAGCTCACGGTCTTCTGCAGGTCCCAGGGGAATGAGCGGGTGGAAGGAACAGAGTCTGAGCCAGATACATAAAGATCTACAGATTCATAAATGAGTCAGTAAAGCCCTGATTTGTTCCATTTATTTGAAGACAGGAGAGGCAGTGGGGAAGCTCTGTGAAGAAACTCAAACCATTTGGAGCTGGGTTTGCTTTCTACCTCCTCACCCCTCGGGTTGCCAAGTTTACAGTTTCTCAAAACTAGATGCTACACCTATGGTCAAAACTTTTGAATCACCCACAGAATTGTATCTATGTATAAAAAATAAACAAATGAAAGACATTATTTACAGCAACCTTGTGAAATGCAAAGACAGAATGAAAAGTAAAAGTCCCATTATATGTGAAATATAATGGGTTAGCACAACACACACTTGTTTATTTCTGTTTAAGTATTTTCCTGTTATGGTAACTATATGACAAATGGATTTAATACACAGTCACAGACCACCAAGTTCTAACACTATATAGTTTACTTAACGTTTTAACACGTTTTTGGTTAAACATATTATTCTAATGACATTGTATTATAGCAGTGTATTGTCAAGACCAGACAGTAAAGCAGGAGTGACAATAGAAACTTCTTAAACTTATACTTATGATCTTTTCTTGTTGCCATCACAAGTCCCTTAGTTGCTTCTATCTTCAAAACTCCCAGCCACCTTGGCACACTTCATATTATGGTTGAAGTGCACAAATAGCTTAGCTTTCACTGTGTCCACTTGGAGCCGATTCCTTCCCTTAGTAAGTTGTTCGTAACACTGAAAATGCTTTCCACACATGCACTGCTGGGTAACATAGCAAACACATGCTGTACAAAATTTTAAATAAGTTTGAAGCCTCACAACTCTTGATGAATTCTACTGGTGCCTCAGAGACATTGATTGGACCATTCTGCTCTTGTTACTGCTGACAGTGTTGAACTCTTTAGGGTAAGGAACACAACATTCAACGTACACAGTTCTGTAAATAGTCTCCACCCACTTGACTGTCCAAGTTTGTAGCCAAAGCACACAGTTTGTCTCACTCAAGAGGTTTGTCCGAACTGAGTGGTGCATACCATTTAGAGAAAGCGTTTTTGCTGAAGTCAAACCATTTTTTCCAGGTACTGTATGATGCGTTTGTAAGCTGTTGGGAATCTCTAACAAATTCACTCTGCTCATTGGGTGGTAGTTTCTGCAAGAACTCTGTTGTCACCTTTGACTCGTAGAAGCTTTTCTCTTGTCAGTTCTGAATTTTTCTTCTCAGTTTGTTTAATGTAGCATTCAGTTCAGTTACTGAACGCTCTCTCTTTATGGTGGTGTTACACTGACTCCCAATTTGTGCACGAGGTAGATGTAGAACTCAGGAAGTGTAGGAGTTTCCTTGTTGTACACTGTGTCGTCTTCCTCAGAAAGAAAGGTCTGTATTGTACCGTTCACATTTTCCTCTTCTGTGCTCAAAAAGAAGATTTGAGTACAGGCCAATTCTTCAGTAACCTGTCTACAGCAGTGAAAAGGGTCAGAAGACATTTAGGTGTGTGGTCTAAGATTTGTGAATATTCTGTCCCCACGGAGTCAAAGTCATCCTTCAAATATTCCCACCATAGATTCCAAGGTCAAAAGGGATCTCTTGATCCTCCTGCCTGAGGAAAACCTCACCTATACTGCATCATGCCCAGGACTTCTGGGGGAGCCGGTGCAGATCTTTAGGAAAGACACCTGGTCTTGATTTAAAGACTTCAGGTGACAGAGAATCCATCACAACCCTAGGTCAGTTGGTCCAATGGCTCATTTTCCTAGACAGGGTTAAAAATGTACACCATATTTCCAGTCTAAATTTGTCTAGCTTTATTTTCTAGTCATAAGCTCTTTCTCTGCTAGAATGAGGAGCCCTCAAGCTAATGGAAATCTCTCCCCCTGGGTAGACCTTGGTACTGCACAAGGCACCTGGTGTAAAATGTTCACAAATGCCTGTGTGTACTTCTACCTGGTGTGTAAGATACATACAACGTCACACTCCTGGCAGTGGTACAGGCAGCAGCACAGGCACCAAGGCACTGCTTAGGGGACTGAAGATGCCTGGACCCTGTGAGTAGGTACCCAGGTGTGTCCTCACAACATGCTGAAGCAGTGCAATTCTTAGCAGTGCAGTGTCCTACTGCAGGGCCTTTCTCCATCGCAGGGAAGACTCCAGAAGTGAGGCAGACTTAGGCAGGGGGCAGACAGCAGGGAAAGAGTCAGCCCTTCCCTGCCAGAGTCTGTCTCCTACACACCACAGCATGAACCCACTAGTCTGTCCTGTGGCACATAGTGACACACTCTGAACATGCTGCTGCAAGAGCCACATTCTGTAGATGTAGGCGACGTCCACGCCTAAAATGCTACAACCTCAGCCACATACTCCAGTGACAGGAGCAGCTCTCCTGCTGCGATAGTCACATCCATCTCCTGAGAGGCGGTAGGTAGCTAGGTTGATGGAAGAATTCTTCTGTTGTCATCATGCTGTCTCTCCTGGGGTTGAATTTTCACTGCCAGAGAGATGCAGCTATGCCGACATATGTTTCCAGTGTAGACCAGCCCGTTACATGAATCAGTGGTTCTCAATTAGGGGCACACAATAGGCAGAGGTTGTCCATTAAGTTGATGAGAGATCAGCTCATCTACGTATTTGCCTCAATTTATAACAGGGTACATAAAAAGCACTAGCAAAATCAGTCCAAACTAAAAATTTATAAACAATGACTTGTTTACACTGCTCTATTATACCGTACACCAGGAGTCAGCAACCCCTTGGTAAACCAGGTTCTAAATGCCTACGCCACTTCTGAAAACAGCTCGAAGGCTCCTGGGTCCCATAAGGGCTGTTGGACAAACTCAGTGTGCAGCCGTCAGCCAAAACAATCAAACTTTTCTGGCCCCCAATCTATGGCCGTCTGACGTCTGCTAGGGCTCTAGCTATGCAGATCTCATCTCTCTGGGCAGCTCATAGGCCCCATGGTGATAAAACAGGCTCTCCAGAAGCCCTCAGAGCGATGGTTACTGTGGGCCAGATCCCGCTGTGGGTCCCTTCAGCAGCTGGAGATAGGTGATATGCCCTTCTGCACAATGACTGATTGCTAGTGAGGTCAAAAGTTAAGGGCAAAAGAAGGCCAGCTCCTCAAAAACATGAAATTTACAATGATTTCCCAGAACACCAGAATGAGGATTCTAGAGCTGAAAACGATCTTGCATTTCTCAGTTCATCTCTTCCTTTTTTCCTCTCCCCCAAGTCTACCTCCAGTGTGCAGATGGCTAAAGCTACCTGTAGCCCCACCTAGGAGTGCATCAGCCATCTAATGTCAGTATTCAAAAAAAGCCAAATGCAAAACCAAAGAATAACCAGGGCGATAAACCAACAGTTGCACTATATCTGACCTGTTTTGTAGCCAGCTATTGGGAATAAACTGGTAACTACAGGCACACAGGAGACTACATCTTACATAAAAATCCTTAATTCTACACTGCAATTATCATGGAACACCTCAGTGTGGGAATACAAATCAACAGAAAACTGGAGAGTTTGATGTTTTTTGTTTGTTTACTCCACTCTCTCTCTCCTCCCAGCTCAAAGTTCCTTACCTTCTTTTATTTCCAAACACATTCCCCCTGGCCTTAGGCAGACTCAGAGAGATCACCGTGACCACAAATGACAGATCGCACAACCACCTGCTAATCCTAACATGTGACATCATGGCACAGAGCCCAGTATCTCCATCTCCACAAATGCAGGCCAGCGCCACAAGGTCCCAGCTGCCATTTATGGATATTGAGGACCTGCGCCAAGAGAATGTCCATGGGCCAGTCCCATGGTCTTGGCCTGGGGCACATCTGTCCAGCAGAGGATGTGCACACAAGCTCACGACAGGGATCCCTTGTTTCAGACACCCATGAACATCAGTTTACCAAAACGGGGCCAGTATGGGAGGTCTAGGTTCAGCGATCCCTGTTCAGGGCACAAGGGGACCTTCTGAGGGACATGGGAAGCTACAGGACCAGGCTCCGGGTCTGAGACTGTCTTAGGAACAGACTAAAGCCCAGTGGGGAAGGAGAAATGCAAACTCTTTCCTAAGGGAAGCACAGGAGGAACACAGCACAGGAGATGGGCCCTTGGCAAGGGTTAACCCTGACCCCACTCCATAGAGCTCCAGGGAGATCCTCAGCAGGGTGGGACTTCCGCAGACAGTGGGAACCTGTGACCCTTGTGTAAGCAGAGCCCAGCCCTGCCCACAGTCCCAGGAGCACCCATGGCAGATCAGGCACTACACTTGTGCAGCTACGGCATGGGGAGAAGGGGAGCCCCCCTCTGCTTTCCAGGCACCTTGCAGCCCTGCTCCAGGGTGACATGCAGGCCAGGCAGTGCTCAGGCTGGGCTCAGACCAGTGGATCTCCACAGCTCTGAGGTTAGGTTAACATGAAAAGGCTCCCCTGTGAGCTCACAGACTCCTAGAGCCCAGGCCCCTGCCCAAGCCCAAACTTATTAACCCGAGCCCCGTGAGGCCAAGTCACTGGCCCAGGCCAACTGTGTATGTCTGATCGCAGGGTAGAAATACCCACTGAGTGCTCTGACCTCTGTCCCCTGGAATGGTGCATGGGACAATCCTAGGGGATGGCACTTGCCCCTACATAGCCTACAATACAATATCCTGCCCTACTGCAAATGGTGCCTGCCATATACTGACAGCTCAAGGTTATCATAAGGGGTTTAAATTTTCTAGGATGTTTTATGTTAAATTGCACTTGCCTCTTCTCTTCATTAGCCTTCCCTTTCTCCAGCCCTACCATTGCATCACTTTTCTTTGCGATCAATAGAACAACTCTGCTTAGCAAGTCAGCAAGCATGCGAGTCAGCCTCAGGCCCAGTCTGCCCGTCCAAGCTTTGCCGGCACAGCTTTGCTTGTTGTGGTTAGAAGCGGGACCGGTTGCTGACAGAGCAGTGCCAGCAAGAACCCTAATGTAGACACAGCTACACCATGAAAAAAAAAGTCCTGTGCTGGGATATCTTGTTTGCTTGGGGAACTAGAATAAATCAGCCCGTCTAAAGCATTTTTTTTGCTGCTACATCATCACCTTCACTAGGACAGTTTTCTGGTAGAAGTACATGGGTGTCGCTATCTTGGAAAACCTTTGAACCACAGACAAGGCCCAATGTTTTGAGCAATCAAGTCAACAGATTAAGAGATCTGGATTGAGAAAGGAGATGAAATAGCTGAAGTAATGAAAACTGCTTTCTCTTACTGCTACATTCCCAAGGCCCATTTGAGGGGCACATCTTCGCCAATGGTGGCAAGCTTGCTGCTCTCAGATCAAACTTTCTGGATTGATTGAGTTGATCTGGAAGTTGACACATTAAAACCATCCACTCAAGTAATACAGCACTGTGTCGAAGGGAACACATTTACCATCAGCACCATGCAGGAAGATCCCATGTAGAACAGAAGTTGTTACGTTGATGGGAGTTACTTTGTGTAGCTTGCGTAACTCCATCAACTGCCACCAAATTTCTGGCTAGATGCAGAGCACGGTTAAATGAGGTCATATACATTTTCTGTAATTCGAAGAACACACACTAGAATGAATTACTAGAGTGCTAAACTCAGTGAATCCTTTCATAGTGTTTTTGACCTTAAAGGGAGGCAGCCCACCAGTACAGGATAGCAGGAAAATCACGGAAAATCTGAGATAAAAGATAGATACATCCATTTTCCACTCATGGGCCACATCTAACCACAAGAGGGCATAACTGAAAAAGTGAGATCTCACCTAGTTACAAAGATGGCAAAACAAGGGATGGCAGCTGGTCGAGGAATTGCGTGTGAAAAGTCTTAATCTTCACTGGCGGGGAGGTGGGGAGCGATCTTTGGTTACTGGGCAAACAAAAACAGAGAACAGTCAAGAGATAATTGCCACGCACCTGGCAAAGAATAGCTGGTGAGATCTATAGAAAATAAAACCAAATGAAACGGCACAAGCCGGCCAGTGCAAGGGCAGCTTGAGGTACAATCACTTCCCTGAGGAAAGACCACAAAGGCTAACAGAACATGCAGGGACTGCTAACAGGTACAGGCAACAGAGTCACCTAAACAGCTGCATCTAACATGAGGATTTTTAAGAAAAAGACTTGTATGGATTTTTAACAGAGTAGCAAAATGTGGCTACTTACATGCAGAATTTATTAAAATTAGGACACTGTTGTGACATCTCTCTGCTCCACCTTCTTTCACTGAAGGGTAACTACCATTAAGAATTTAGTAACATTTCTTTCAGAAAGCTTTATTTAGAGGTATAAATTTGACTGTAAAAATTAGCTTGAAAGACAGCTGTTGACGTGTCAAACTGAGCTAGAGATAAATAAGACATATACACAGCCATCCTTGGTACTGATTTCCTTCATAGTCAAAACACCCATTGATATTGGCAATCAAGAAATCAAAAAAGCCAAGAAAGCAAGACTGGACATAAAGAGATCCCAAAGCACATTTACCACAAAAGCTGTTTTTCTATCTGATAAATTTAACAAAGAAATATCAGCACAAGAAGGGCATGTTGCATGGACAGTGTCTGTGAATTCCACTGGAGTCTCACTCCTATGGCTCCCTAATTCAAAAAGGAAGGAATATATTCCCCAGCACTTTGCAGCTACAATCTGGTTTAGCAATAGACTGACAGATTCCACAACCAGAGGAATCACTATGATCATTTAGTCTGCCTTCCGGCCTAACATGGGCCAGAGACCTGCCCCAAACCTACTCCTAGAGCAGATCTTTTAGAAAATCTTAATTTAAAAGGTGTCCATGATGGTGAAATCACCTACCACTTTTGATAAGTTGTTCCAATGGTTAATTATGCTCACTCTGAAAAAATGTACACTTGATTTTCAGTCTGAATAGATCCAGCTTCAACTTCCAGCCAGTGGCTTGTGTTAGTCTTTCTCTGCTAGACTGAAGAGCTCGTTACTCAATATTTGATCCCCATCTAGGTACTGATAAACCGTTCTCAAGTCCCCTCTTAACCTGTTAAGCTAAACTGACTGAGCTCCTTGAGTCGCTCACTGTAAGCCACGTCTTCTAATCCTTTAATTGTGCTCATGGCTCTTCTCTGACCCCTCTCCAATTTATAAACATCGTTCTTGAATTGTGGGCAGCAGAACTGGACACAGGACCTCAGCAGTGATCACACTGGTGCTGCATACAGAGGTAAAATAACCTCTCTACTCCTAGACCAGATTCTCTCATGCAGGCATCCCAGCATTGCATTAGCTCTTTTGGCCATGGCGTAATACTGCGAGCTCACATTCAAGTGATAATCCACCACAACCCTAAATCTTTTTCAGAGTCACTGTTTCCCAGGCTAGAGTCCTTCATCCTAAATTCATGCCCTACATTCCTTTGTTTCTAGCTGTGTATGCTGACATTTAACCATATTAAAATTTACCTGGGCCCAGGTTATCGAGAGACCCAGATTGCTCTGTATCAGTGACCTGGCCTCTTCATTATTCCCACTCCCCCAACGCTGGTGTCAGCTACAAACTTTATCAGTGATGATTTTTTGTTTTCTTCCAGATTTTTAATAAAAGTGTTCAATGGCATAGGACAGTGGTTTTCAGACTTAGGTTTGGGACCCAGTACTGGGCCGCAAACCCTCAGGCACTGGGTCACGGCACCCCCTGCTGCCACTGCCAAAAGACTGGGAAGCATTGTTCAAAGATGTAACTGTTGGGTCGCAGACATGTTTTTTTTCCCAACTGGATCCTGAGGAAAAAAGTTTGAACACTGTTAGCATAAGGCCAAGAACTGATCCCTGCAGGACCTCAAGGGAAACACACCCATTCAGTGCAATTCCCCATTTACAGGTACATTTTGAGACTCATCAGTTAGTCAGTCTGCTTTTAATCCACTTCATGTGTGCCAGTCAAATTGATATCTTTCTAGCTTTTTAATCAAAACGTCATGCAGCATCAAGTCAAATGCATTGCAGAAGTCTGTTACATCAGCTCTCTTACCTTTACCAAATAACTTTGTGATTTCATCAAAAAAGATATCAAGTTATTTTGACATGATCTATTTTTCCATAAACTCATGTGCATTGGCATTAATTGTGTTGTCCTCCTCTAATTCTTTATTAATCAAGTCCTTTATCTTGCCCAGGATAGATGTCAAACTGACAGGGCTATAATTCCATGGGTCATCATGTTCACCCTTTTAACATAGTAGTACAACATTAGCTTTCTTCCAGTCTTCCAGAAGTTTTAAACTTTACTGAAAATCAACATTAATGATCCAGAAAGCGCCTAAGCCAGATCTTTTAAAACTCCTGGATGAAAACTTTTTTGACCTGCTGATTTTAAAATGCTTGATTTTAGTAGCTTCTGTTTAACACCACCCAAAGAAATCCATAGAATGTAAAGAATATTATCACTATCATATGATGAGACTGCATCATTGTTTTTTTTTCTCCAGATACAGAACAGAAATTTTTATTGAATCCTTCTGCCTTTTTTGCATTATTATGGATAATTCTATCACTGCATCTAGTAACAGACCAGGACCATTGTCAATTCTTTTGTTCTCAGTATATTTTAAAAGCTCCTTACTGTACTTAAGTGTATTAGCCATAGAATTCTCCTTGTGTCTCTCTGCCTCCTTTCTCAAATTTCTACAACTCCTAGCTTCTGATTTATACTCATTTCTCCTTTCTTCCTTTTGTTTACACACACAAACACCCCCTTCTTGACTGTGGCTTTTTGGGGCATCTGGTAAAGTGTTCTTAAATCAATTCCCAATTACCATTCACATTTTTCTGATTAAATTATTCTTCCCAGCTGATCTGGCTCATAACATTTTCAGTTTTGTGAAACTGGCCCTTTTAAGCCAATATATATTATTACTGGTTTGGACTTTATCACTGGTTTGTAACAACTCCCATTGTTATAGAACTTGCAGACTGCTGCAACTCTGAATAATGGAGTTTCTGATTTACTCTTCAATATTTCATTGATGGAGAATATGCATATAATAAAGTACAAGTTCTATTTTTACTTGGGCGGCTTCCCTATATCTTACATCAGATCTAAGATCTTCCAGTGGTACCAAAACATACTACTCTGCAACACTACTGATGTGCTGTATTCTGATCTGCTTTGGTATAAAAGCACCGGAGCCCTGAAGAGTCAAGCGACAGAAGCCAGTCTTTTTCAGTCATGCATTCCCTGTCAACGCAGAGTGGCCTGAACTCTCAAGGAGCACATGGTTAGATTTCTTCTTTGTACCCTCCACTTGGAAAACAGGGCATGTGTCCTCTAGTGTCATTACAAATTCAATAGTCTTTGTTCACCTGAGACTGCTGCCAAAATGTTGTGTGAAGGATTTCACTGTGAGAACAGCTCTGGAGTAACCCGGAAGTCCTTGTCCTTCACTTCAGATACAGGATGCCAATATCCCTTCCTGAACTGTGCAAGCTGGGGGGGGGGGGGGGTTAATTTGGTAGCATGTATTTTCTTGGATCATCTCTACATTAAACCATCTGGCTGCGTTTGCTCCCTGTCTGATTTACTCATCCTGTCAATTCACAGATCCAGCTAATGTCAAGCCTTTGATGAAAGAGACTTTACCAACCTCTCTGTCTGAAGCAATGCTAGCTCCTCCCTGTCCTGTTCACCCCACCCACCCAAGTGCACTCAGTAGCTCATGATGTCACAAAGACCACATGGCACTACTTCCTTCTCAAAGCTGTCTAATGCCATCTGAAGCCATTCATGAAATTACACTCACAGAATGTACAGCTGGGAATTCAAGATTCCATCAACGGCTGGCAAGTATGTTTGAAGCTAAAAACATCTTGTAGGTCCCTCATGCTACACCAGTCATTCCCAAAGCATGGCCTAGGAGCCAAAAGTAGCCCACAGTCTTTCTAAGTGGCCCACAGCTCCCCTCCTGCTGGGTGCAGAAGAGAGCCACTGTCTCAGGACCCAGGTGAAGCATGTTGCCACAGAACTACAAAACCAGTGCAGGCTCCTTGCTGAATTCAAGGGAACAAGAGACCAGCACTCCCCACCCCTTGGATGTAGCAGGGAGCATGGCAAAGCACTCTACATGGGCCCTTAAGTGGAGGGGTCCCTGCTGGAGCCAGAGGGAGGGAAGCACTGATCTCCCACCCCCTGGCTACAGGAGGGAGCTACTGCCTGGGGACCCAGGTGGAGCGCGTGGGGCTACAGGATGCATACAATTTCCTTTCTGCAGCTAGAAGGATGGGAGATGAACTTCTTCTGTCTGGTTGCAATGGAGGGCGGGGTCAGGGAAGACGCTCTGCTAGGACCCAGGGACAGGACTCTAAAAATCAGTGCTTTCTGGCTTGGCCTGCACTTAGCAGCCACCCACTGGGCCATGTGCTTCAGGGTGTAATGAAAGTCACTCACCAATGCAAGTGCTTTGTCTGTGAGTGTGCGACACTGTGAGTCATTTACAGGTGTAAAACAGTGAATGGAAAAATGAGCAGAGTAGCATCAAAATGTTCACTTTAAATACATAGCGGTTCATAGCCCTTAACAGTGTACACGGCAAAACATTTTTTATGAGCTGACAGACCAGTGGCCCATCGGGGTTTTAAAAATATTTGTGGCCCTCGAGCCAAAAGGGTTGGGAATCGCTGTGCTACCCAATGAGGGGCCACTGCTCTGGCGACTATTCAGACTGGAGAGAAAACCTGCACAGACAGGGAACGATGGCTGTGGGCTCCAACCCCAGAGAGTTTGCAGCCTACAGGCTTATTGTGCCCTGAGTAGGCAGCGGCTCAAGAGGCCTTGGTCCCCCTATGGTTCCTGGGGGGGCAGCATCAAGACATCATACATATCATGGTTATCTCAGTCCTTCCCATTTGTTGTGGGCGACTGAGCAGCCCTGGTGCTGACAGTCTGGTGTGGCCTCTGCTCTTGGCAAGCCCTTGCACCAATATCTGCAGATGGGAGAATGCACTTCAGCCATTCCCTGTCCTCACACCCACCTGGGGTCCAGCCAAAGAGAGACAAGAAAAAACACACGGAGACACCGTGCCCAGGGTGGCCAGCAGGTGAGGGCTCTCACCCATGAGGGAGTCAGTCTCTGATGATGAGGAGCATGGAAGCGCCTTGCGTGGTGGAAAGACACTGGTGTGGGAAGACCAGGTTTGAAGGGAAGGGTTCTGAATGCAAGGGGGTCACCTGAGGCAATGGAGGTGGGTGGGTGGGTGGGAGCTACTCAGACACGAGGCCCAGGTTCCAGCTCCACTAAATCAGTCAGCACAAAGGAGACAGAAAACCTGTGCTTCTGGCCTGGCCAGGCCAGCTGCGAGCTGACTCTGTCTTGGGGTATACCCAGCTGGCACAGATCTATCAAAATGGCTCCCCCAAGCAGGGCATGTGGCAAAACCAGACTTGCCCACTGGCAGACCATTTAGGCAGAGTGGCAGGACAGAAACCAGACAGCAGAGGGGCCCTAAAGCAAATGAGAGGGTAGACAGGCAAGGCTGTGTCTATAGGTGGCCAGTTCAGGGACGAGAGGAAAGGGGAGAACGGGCAAGTATTTGGAGAGGGAGACAAGGTCACCTGCAGGCCAACATCCAGGAGCAGCGGGAAGAGAAGTGGGGAGCAGCAAAGGGGAGGGGGAAGCCAGTGAAGGTGGCAGAGTGTGGGGCCCAGGTCTGGAGAGAAACCAGCCTGAAGGAAGAGTGGCTGGAACAGGTCACGCCTCTCCACAGAAGCTGGGGCGGTGATGGCCAAAGCAGTGAGATGGTGAGGAGACAGGCGGGCTCAAATGCAGGGCAAAGGGGCTGGGTGTGCAGGACCCAAGAAGGGCTGTGAAGCTGGTTGGGCTCCAGAGTGGTGGCTGCTCTGGAGGAAGGAGACAAGCCAGCAGAAGAGGCCATGAGCAAAGACCCTGCATCTCTCCACCACGTGTGTGAGCTGACACACAGGAGGCAGTTGTGCTGGGACTGGCAAGTGGTGGGAGCAGGGCACTGAGGTAGGAGTTCTTGGTAGCAACCAGGCAATGGGAGGAGGTGAGGACTGGAGCTATGCAGAGTGTGCATGGTTGGGCTGAGCCTAGGGTAAAGGGAAAAACTGCAGAAAAGAGAAGAAAGACTCAGCCAGGCAAAGGAAACTCAAGAGCCATGGCTGGTAAAGTCAGGTATAAAGAGCAACCAAGGCAGTGAGCGGCTAAGCCCAGCCAGGCTTGGAGGGGCAAATCAGCAAGCCAGGGAGAGGTAGGAGGATCCAAGTGGCAGCAAACCTAGCATGGGGTAAGGGCAGGCTACGGAGGGTGGAGACAGAGAGATGCCAGGACAAGCACAGCAGGGCAGGAACGAAAGGCTGACGCAGGCAGAGAGCCAGAAGGGTGCTACACTGCCTCCTAGCCGCCAGCAGGTCACATTGCCACCTTCTCTAGCCCTAACCCAGGCCCAGGGAATCCAACAGCACCGACTGCAGGAGATCAGCAGCTTCCTCAGCTCAGATCAGCGTGAAACTGCTGCTGCTGCTGTCACTTGCCTCACTGGAGCCTGAGAACTAGACTGGAGACACAGGCATGCCAGCTGCATGCAACACTTCCCTCAGTTTGGGATGAAAACCTGGGTTTCACATGGGTGCATTTCTCATCCGAACAAATCTTGCAGGCCTGCAGACTTCACTGCAGCGAGCTGCACATTTCTCCAAAAGGATTTAGCATGCAGAACATCCTTCGGCAACACACCACCCAAACATCAAATTAACAGCAACTGGGACTCTGGATTATGACTGTTTGTCAGTAGTTCCAGCTATGGTGCTTGGTGCTGTACACATTCAAAATAAGAAAAAAACTCTGCTCTAAACGACTTTTGGGCTGAATAAACAGGCCAGAAAGAGGGAGGAAGAGAAAATAAGTACTGTACAGCTGTGAAGATACATGAAAAAACAGAAATAAATCTATATATAAAACAAATTTCATCAGTGCACATAGCGAAAGCGTACCCAAGAGATTCCTCCAAGGAATGAATTAGGTTCCTCCAACATTTTGCTGGCTTGGACGAGGACTCCCTGCAATATTGGTTTTTAACCATTACTAAATATAGGTCCTTTATACATCCTCCGACCTATGGAAAAGAATCTGTGTTGCCATTCCAGATCTATAGTACTACAACAATTCCACATATGGATACAGTGAAACCTGTCTAATGCAACCACTCAAGGGACCCACAAAAGCAGGCCACTGTGTAGAGATGGCCTCTAATACAATTACCTGGAAGCTGTTTTGGGATCATTTAAAGTAGCTTCCTGAGAAAGGAAATACGGTGGCCTGGAGTGGAAGTTGCCTTATAGCTCTCCAATCTGTATTTTACATCCAGGTTAGCTCAACAGCACTGCATGCATACAACGTTCAGCAACTCTGTGGGCTTTTCTTACTTTTGGATTGGCGTTAACTACAGTTTCTGGACAAACCTGGCTTTATTAAAAGTAAGCAATTTGCCTCTTATGCTATCTGAAGGCAAAGAGACAGGAAGACAGATGGAAGCACAATATTATAAGCTGCTTGTTCTCTCAGTTTTACTCCCAAACCTCACACATCAACACCACCACAAAGGGCAAAACAGGCGAATGAAGAAGCTTCGTGAAAATCTGTTGCCACTACCAGGTCGTTTTTCCAGACCCAAAGTGGAGCTCTGTGTAAACTGGAAAGCTTCTCTTTCACCAACAGAAGTTGGTCCAATAAAATACATATCTTATCCACCTTGTCTCTCTATTGCCACTATAGCCAATTTACTTTACTGAGCAACTTTTTGGGAAGCCACTTCCTCACACTTTACAGACCTTCCAGTCCCAGGCAGTCCAAGAAAGCTGTGTGCTATTTTTTAGGAATTCTACTGTTCTAAGCAGACATCCATCCTGATCACGACAGGATAATGCTGTTACATCAATCACGCAAATCAGAGCCCTATCAGTCCAACAATCTTCCTCACGCTGGTGACAGGAAGAGAGGAGGAAGGCATACATAAAATAGATGAGCCATAGATTTTTTTTTAAAATGTATTTCTGAGATAGATTCTTCAAGAGTTTACTTTTTGCTTGAAGCAAGCAGGGAGAGAATGATCATTTTTAAAACATATTTAAGTTCAACAGCAGGTGTATTTACAACAGCCTGCATGAACAGTTGTTCATGCATTTTCCAGCAAGCTGATAAATATAAACATCAGTATGGTTTAGAGATCCAGTCGTCTCTCAGTAAAGTTGTGTACCTGACACTCAAAGAAGTTACAATGCCTAGTAAGAAGAGAATAGCTTCCTAGACAGAGTGACACAGAAGCTTGCAACTTAATTCCATTCTAGAAGATCAGCCTCCCTCAGTGGCATATGGAATACTTATAAAAAAGAGACCTTCTTGACATCAAGAAATAAACCCCAAAATACCAGAGCATGAAACAAATAAGCATCATGTAAGGTAGAATCTGAAATGAAGAAAACCTCTTGGAAAAGTACATTTCACTAGTTAAAAATGGACCATTCTGTCTAATTAAATGGCATTTATTACAGACAAGGTTTGTAGCAAAATGATGGAGCGACACTTAAGCTTTTTTCCTGCACCTGGGAATCTCATGTGATAGGTTCTGCAGTTCTCTTCCACAGTATCATACACAAAAACTGCAACTATTCCTACTCAATGTCACAATATGTGGGAAACCAGAATGAAGTTCGCAATCAGAAGAGGAAAACTAAAACCTTAAAAATAATGCTGAAAGAACACTGCAATTTGGCTGCCCAAAATAGAACACATACATGCCACCAAATGAAAATTATAAGTTTGCAAAAGCAACCATTGGAATTATAAAGTAAAAGAACTTTTTAAAAAGTGTTTTAATGACAGCAAACTTGTGGGGAGAGGGGAATGGATATTTTCTATGCTGGGTTCCACTAAGTGTCATTCTGTTTTGCTAAAATAATAATACTCAGCACATTCAGGAATTCACATTTTCAAAACACAGTCCAAATGCCAACTAATTACAATTCCCTACACTGCTATGTGGTAGGTAAGTATTACTTTAAAAATGTATGCAATGACATCGTCCTTCAATAAACCAGTTGACTCAGGTCTCAGTGTGGCTAAATCATGGCTGGTTAAGAAGACATAAACAATACTCCGTATACAACTAGCTGTGCTGTGGAGACAGAAAGCACATTGGTTTGAGATTCAGTTCACACAGCAGCCAGAAGACCCTTTACACATCGATCCTTTGATTCCTTTTTGTAAAATGCTCAGCTACATTTTGTAACGTTAAATGACTAAGTTCCACCCAGCTCTTTTCTAGAATTCCAGTGGATATTTAAATCTTTGATTAGTATCTGAAAAATGCAGCGGGAATGGACTTTGGAAAAAGTTGAACATTCACGGACCAGCAAAAGTCACATTTCTTTCATTGCATCCCACACAGAACTGCATGTCTGTATACGTGCAGGAAGTAGGAAAGAGGGAAAAACTGAAGATGTAAAAGTGTCAATCATTTCTCTTGACTGGACTTCTCTTGATTGGTGTGAATCTCCTTAGCTAAAAAACTAATGTGATTTACATGTAAAACGATCCTCTCTGTCATGATTACACATGTCAAGGACAAACATAACAACAAACAGATGGTCTTGATATTAGACCACTGTGCCATGTGAATCTGACCCTTAATATGACAGGACTAAAATATCCAGAAATCACTGCTGTCCCAAGGCTCAGACCTTCTGTCTTTTTCTAAAAAAATAGGCATTGCTTGACTTCAGACAACTACCATCAAAATGAATCATGAAAATTACACACAATGCTCAGACCACAATCTCCAACCATTTGGGGCAGTTGTGAACATTCAGTTTCAGGCTGGAATGGTGATTCACACTTAAACATCAAATAGTTTGAAGTTTCAAAAAATAAAATCTACCGCCAAAATGTACATTTTTCACTGCAAGATCTCTGGGTTTTCATTATTTGCTTCAATAAACTAGAGCAAATACCTAGCTATATTTAAACCATTCGCACAGCTTTCCATTTCAGAATTCATTTGTATACCGTATTAATGCTCCTTTTCCTCTTAAAAAAAGAAGAGCAAGCTGTTTAATGAAGGATTCTAGCACTAAATTTCAGACTTGAATTTTCTAATTTGGTACTTAAAAAATAGCTAAGATCCAAGAAGAACTCCTTTTGAAAACTGAGAAAGATCTCTGTTTTCCTGGTCATTCTAAGATTAGATCCACAAGTCCAATCCTGGCAGATGTTCCTTGCCCATTTCTTGAACAACTTTGACCATACTCAGAGAAAACACTACAGGAGATGGCCAGGACACACCAGGGGACAAGGAAGGATTTTCAATGAAGAAAAGTTTCTTAAATGTGCAGCGGATTTCCAGATTATTAGAAACAGGGCAATTTTTTTTTTTCATTTTAAATTACAGTGCTCTGATTCAGTTGCAAAATCTAAATCTATATGCATTAGACATTTGTATCTGTTCAAGTAAATTAGAAAAGTAATACACAACTGGAATATTGCCATTAAATAGAACAGTAAAATATTTTTTAAATGTTCTATTAAATTAATTTGAAGACCTCTTTAATTAACTTCACTAGTGCATTGTTCTAGATGATACTAATGTTGTAGATTTTCATTTTTAAAAATAATACTTAAAAAAATAAGAGGACTTTTCAAATAAAGAAACTGGAAATTAAAAACTCCATGAACACTGACTTATTAAAACAAATCTGTTTTATTTCTGTCAGATACCCATCACATGAAAGTTAGCATTGACAGGTTTTTGTTTTATCCATATTTCACAAATCAGAGCTTTCTAATGTTTATTGCTATCAACTATATCTTCAGAATATGCAATTCAGAATCCAAGTTTTTTGGTGTGTAACACATCTGCATAAAAAGCACAATTTCAAGACTTCTTTTAAACACTAAGTTTCTCATTCAATAAATTCTTAAAACAAGATGATTTTAATCAAATGAAATATTCTCTGTTACAAGAGAATTTGATGTTTACATGACAAAAAAGGAGGGGGATTAAATTAATTTGTCTATACACGATGTAGTAAATACTAACAGAAAACAATTGGGATACTGTTTTCTTTAACATTCTTATAGAAGACAAAACGCACTTGCATTAGACAGAACACAATTACTGATTTTTAACTCATGAAAGACAAATTCATAAGCTTTCCTGCACTACTTCATGCTATTTTTCACCATCCCTAACTTCACAATTTACATCCCCTTCTATGTGACCATGGGGAGCTGTGCAGAAACAGGTCTGCAATGTTCCAAAGGGACAGCCACCTTAGTCTAGTTCAGCAGAATAAGCAAGGAGTCCTGTAGCACTTTAAAAGGCTAACAAAAATTTATTTATTATATGAGCTTTCATGGAAGAAAATCCCACTTAATTTTTCAAAACAAAAACTAAAATGCCCCCCATTCTTCTCTTTATGTAGCTAAGAAATGGTGTAAAATAGTCAGACGTACGGTTACAAACCAAACAAGAAGTCCTGTGGCACTTTCCAAGGCTAACACATTTATTTATTACATGAGCTTTCATAGCAGAAAATCCTACTTTGTTTCTCTCACGAAAGCTCATGCAATAAATAAATGTGTTAGCCTTGGAAAGCGCCACGGGACTTGTTTGGTTTGTAACAGTACATCTCACTATTTTACACTATTTCTTACTACATACAGAGGAGAATGGGGGGCATTTTAGTTTTTGTTCTGAAAAACTAATTTCTGAAAAGGTTCAAGGAAATTACTTTAACTAAACAGAAGCCAGAAAACAGCTTACTATTTACACATCAAGAAAGATTTCAGGCATTTTAATAACAGAAGTTTTCCCTTCTCATTAAATTCAAATACTAAGTTACACTCTCAGTTCAAGCCAAACATATCACAGTATAAAAAGTACTAAACAAAACCATAGAATATGAAACAAACTTGGATCAAAAGATTTCAAATAATATATATTACATAAAATATATAGATGAAAAAAACCAATCTGGGACAAAGCTAAAGTTGAGGAGACATTTTCTGCCATTTTATTCAACAGTTAACATTCTTATCACATCAGAACTGTAGGACAGCAACAGCTTGTGTGTAACATGGGAAGTTCTCAGATCCTACACACCTAACTCAGACAAAATTCCCTAAAAAGCAATTGGCAATTTTCCTTGAGCAACAGGCGTTGGATAGGATTGTGCATGTGCAAGTTACAAAGGGGCAGCCGTGTTAGTCTAGATCAGCAAAACAAAAAGGAAGTCCTGTGGCACTTTTCAAAACTAACAAATTTATTTTTTGCATGAGCTTTCGTGGGCAAAGTGGGACTTTGTCCACAGACGCTCCATGTGAAAAATAAATGTATTAGTCTTGAAAAGTGCCACAGGACTCCTTGTTTGTTATGTGTGCATGTGGTAAGGGTCCCCAAGTACTGGTGCCATTGACATCAATGGGAATTTTGCCTCAGTGCAGAAATTCTAATTCTTACATGCATTACAGTCATTTGTGGGAGAGGGGGTTGTTTGGTTGGTTTTTACACAAACAAAAACCTTAAGGCAAGCCTGTGTAAGGCTTTTATTCCATGACTGAACAATGTTATAACAGACAGGATGAGAGGTCCTATTTGACCAACGTTAGGCCAGACACCTTAATGTTACCAGTGCGTCTAGAACAAAGCAACAGCTTTTTCACAGGTTAAAAAAGACGCAATCAAATCCAATCAGTACGTCTCAACAACCAAGTCACCAAACTGAAACAGCAAAAACAACGAGAGTCCTGTGACACCTTAAAGACTAACAAATTTCTTTGGGCATAAAGCTCTTATGGCCTCCAACCCACTTTGTCAAGATGCAAACTGAAACACACCATTTAGGGACAGCTAACCACGCAGCATAAAAAGGCAAAAGAAATACTAGCTTCTCTCTCTGGACTGTTCAATGCTTCTTCTTCCAGATAGGTAAGTTACTAGCCCCAACTTTTTTCTGTACCTGTTCACATCTGTTTGCTTCGTGTAATTTATATAACAAATTTGGAAGCTAATGCCTCCCCAGCTTTATCTCGATCATTCCTAAAGTAGTTGCAAGAGCTAGAACACTGAGAAAAAGTTACTGCAAAGATTTAGCTGCTTTGAAATATTAAAATTATTGCTCCCCCCCCCAACACACACCAGGTAAAACTACACATGCTCATTCTATAAAAACACATAATACTGTCACATCCTTCACATGTGTGCGTTAGCCACAACCCATGCTCATACAGCATGCCAGACATTAGCCACTTCTTACCAAACTGCCCCTACATTAGTTTTCCATGTGCTGGATTTTAAAAATAACACTCGACAGTCAATCACACCGAAAAATATCCAGCAGGAAGTTGAAGAAGTGGCATCCGCAAATTTACACATTCAAGAAGAGTCTTTGCATACAATTTGTACAGTAAGCCTTTGGTTCCAATGAGCTCCCACTTACACATTTCACACCAGCACATGTTCAAAGAACACCGACAGAGGATCCGGCTCATACATTTTAGACTTTAAAATAAAAACAAGATACACATTCCACACCCTCCCCCCGTTAAGATTCATGCCAAAGACAATTCAAATCAACAACATCAATACATTCAATTTTTATTTTTCTAAAATGGAACAAGGAAGGAAAAACTTAAACTTGTATAAACAAAGCCTGAATGACTTTTCTTTTGCTGGGATCTCTTTACAAAGCTGGTATTTAATGCAAGCCGCATTCTGAAGCCTTGAAACTACTTTATTCGGATGAAGCAACCAAAACATTTTCAAAGTGAAATTTGCTTTCAAAAGCTTTCCCTTTACTGACTGCTGGGGGAGGGGACTGGGAGCCTGAAGGGAACCAAAAAGCTGATTAAAAGGTGCCCTGCCCAAAACTCTCTCAGCTTTGTGAAGTTAATGCCTTTTTGAAAACACATACAGCAGAAATCCTGCCCTGCTCAAAAGATTCTGCATCAACACAAGGAGCAGCACTGTACACATCTAACTGGAACTCCCTCTAGAAACCCCTTTCCTCTCACGCCGACAACTTCCAGAGGGGTAGCCCTGGCAGTCTAGCTCAGCAAAAGAAATGAGGAGTCCTGTGGAGCTTTAAGACTACCACATTTAATTATTGCATGAGCTTTTGTGGGAGAAAAATCCCACTTCGTCAGATGCTTTGAAGACGCTCGGAAGCATCTGACGAAGTGGGATTTTCTCCCCTGTAAGCTCATGCAATAAATAAATGTGTTAGTCTCAAAGTGCCACAGGACTCCTTGTTTGCTTTCCTCTTCTAATACTGTTGGTTTGTGCCACCCGGTAACAGCTAGAAGAAGGCCTTTCCAAAAAGTCACTAACGCTGGAACCATCTGTCTTTCTATACCACTGCAGATTTTCTCTAGTGCTTGCAACTCAGAGTAAAAAATGCCTGCCACTACGTAGGAAGTTTAGAAACAGATTGCAACAGAGCTTTTACGTTTCTCAAAGGCTGTTTTCCTTACAATAATTATAAGAGACTCACATACAATAAATCGGATCTGTGTGGAGCCAGGGCTTCACACTCACTTCCTCCTGGTCAAAAACCAGGACCACCAAAGCGTTGATAAATACGCTGGGTCCTGAGGAAAAAGGGTCACAGGGTGCAATCAGAATAAAAACTAATAATTGAAGGGGAAGGCAAATGACAGGTCGGTGACAGAGGACCCCCCCCACACACACGCAGTGGATTGTGAGCCCTCCTGAGACAGTTGTGTTTACACACGTCCCACAGGGCTGCACTTCGCTCGCAGACACTGCAGAACTTTTGCTCCTAAGAAGCTGGAGTGACAACTTGAACTCTCAGACCAGCCCGCGATGTTGCTCCCTGACTACTCCTCCACGGGACGCGTTGTTGCCCTCAGCAGAAAGCACGCCGACCAAGCGAAACAAAAGCCAAGGACTGACGCCTTCAGCTAGGGACTCTCCGCTGCCACGGGGACCAGTCACCGCCTCCCCGCCCCAAAGCCCTGGCTAGCGGCGGGAGCCCGGGCAGGGGGCGAGGCTGGCGGGGCCGCTCGGTAAACAAGCGGCGGCGCGGAGGCGCAGGGCTCCGCATCCCAGCCCGCGTGGAGCGCCGGAGCCGCCTCCGCCTCCTCGCCAGGCAAATCGCCGTCTAGGGCCAGCGAGGAGCGAGCCATAATGAAAGTAAAAACGCAACTCTCGCCTCCCCCTTCAGCGGCGCCCCGCTCCGCGCCCGCGGCCGGGCCGGGGCACGCGGGGCTTTACCTGAGCTTTTTCGGGACGGAGTAATCCACCTCCATGACTTTGCCATGCAGCTCCGCTTTACCTTTAAAACACAACAAGGACAGAGACTCAGCGCCCGGGCTGGCGGCGGCGGCGGGGAGCCCCGCGGGGCGGACGGGGACCGGGACCGGGACCGGGGG